>JAHXMU010023996.1:0-15655 GCA_019455685.1 Philornis downsi | reverse complement strand
GAAATGAAATGAAATGAAATGAAATGAAATGAAATGAAATGAAATGAAATGAAATGAAATGAAATGAAATGAAATGAAATGAAATGAAATGAAATGAAATGAAATGAAATGAAATGAAATGAAATGAAATGAAATGAAATGAAATGAAATGAAATGAAATGAAATGAAATGAAATGAAATGAAATGAAATGAAATGAAATGAAATGAAATGAAATGAAATGAAATGAAATGAAATGAAATGAAATGAAATGAAATGAAATGAAATGAAATGAAATGAAATGAAATGAAATGAAATGAAATGAAATGAAATGAAATGAAATGAAATGAAATGATATGAATTGAAATGAAATGAAATAAAATTAAAAGTTCACGTGTGTGTCAGCAAAGACGGGGCGACCATCTGCCCGATGCGTTGTTCCATACATGTCTACTTTACGATATAATAAAGTTTCACGATTTTTTTTAAATATCTGCGTTTTATTTAAAATTTAAATCTTGCGTTCTTGTTGGGGCACCCCTTAGTAACATCTTAGAACCTAGATCCAACACAGAAAATTGTTTTCCACTTTTCATGTTAAACACAACAATTTTTTGTTTTTGTTTTATTTAAATAACAAACTTATAATGTAAGAAAAACGAAAAAATAAAAATAAAACGAGAAATTCAATTAAAAACACTACATTCTATGTTATCAAAAATCAAAAAAGAAATCTTCATAAAGGCTCAATAATGTAAATTAATAATGTGTCCACCCTCCAAGATACCTGAATTAGATCAAAAATATGATTTGGTATCCAATCAATTATTTTTTGGGAACTCGGCACGTGATATTTTAGCCCATTCCAGAGATACCGGTTTTCGAAGCTCTTCCACCAAATGAAATTTTCTCCCGTTAGCATAAACCCGACGGGGCAGGTTGCCCCACATGTGTTCAGTAAAATTTGAATCCGGTGATCGAGCTGGCCTTGACAGATTGATAATTTCTTTGTCTTGAAACCAGGTTCGACTAGCCCGTGAAACGTGTATGGCCGCATTATCCTGCTGAAAAATCATGTTGCTAGATGGTTGTTCATCCATAATATCTACAAAAATATCCTCCAACAAATTTATGTAGCCTTCTGAACTCAAACGTTTGGAAATTTTGCATATTAGGGTTTGATTGTGGTAGCTAAATGCAGCCCAAACATTCACAACATTCAGGCTGCCAAATGTCATGCCAGTAATAGTTAAGGCCATCAGGGCCATCCAAATCAATTTTTTTCTAATATGGGAAAATCTCCTTTTTCCACTTTTCCGACCATGACATGTGTTCTTTTGCAAATTTTAGCCGAGCCAATTTGTGTCCGTTTGATAGAGTCAGTTTAGACCTTATTTTTTCCAAATCAATCGGTTGTTAGTTGCCAAAATTTGCTAAACACGTCGCTTGGTTATTGGTTGGTGTAATTGTGATAAAATTTTTGAAGCCATTCATGTTTTTTAAGTCCTTCGCGTATAATAGCGGGTTCACCTCGTGGTGACACTTTCTGATTATTAGAATTTCTTCTATTTTTGTTGTAATTTTCCTACAGTTTTACTGCATTATCTACAGCAGTAGCAGAGCATTCTAGTTTCCGCGCAATTTTTCGGTTAGACCATCCGACATCGACTTAAGTGGCTTCTTTGCTGGTCAGTGCCTTTTCTTTACCCATTTGAAAATTCCTCTCTTTGTCACTGAATCGATGCTACTTGTATGCATATTCAGCATCCATTCATTAAATGTTACAAATTTTATGCGCAATCTTATGTTCAAATTCTTTTTCAACTCATGATCACATGATCCAATTGCTAAAACTTTCGAAATTAATTTTATAATTTTGTATATCGTATTCTAACCTAGTAGAGAAAATTTTAAGCACGATTTGATGACCATGGAATTTTATGTGTTGTAAGATTAGAAAACATGTTTAAAATTCCCTGTTATTATGTTGCCACTATGTTCAGTTCCATTTGCTGTGTGACCCTACCTCCGTCGCTGGCCGCGATAACAGCCTTGTCATTTCCCGTACGAATTTGTATTGTCATTTTTCAGCTTCTTGATCATGTCTTTCGCATAGGTGATTAATTGTACAGTTGGACAGTTTAGTAGTTGAACAACGTGTAGGATGTGTGGGTATGGAATGAATACACTCGGTTATTTTCTATCGTCTCAGATTGAATTTGTAATCAGAAACAATGAGGAAATGAAACTGCAGCAACTGCCAAGCAGGATGTTTTCCATAGTTGCAAAACTCCATCACTTTTAATCGGTAGCCTTCATTTCTAAAATGTCTACGAGCTATGACTCTCAGCACTCACAGTTTTAACACCACATAAACTGGAGTCATGACCTTAACAACTAGTGGTAGCCCTCCGCACCACTGTCAATCTGCCTAAGACACAGTGCTGTAAAAACCATTAATTTCGCAGCGCAGGCGGAGTTGAACTTATGCGTTTATGCATGGTTGCTTTCTTAGATGACATTCAGCGATAGTCGCCACTAACTAGCTTATGAACTGAGCCGTTCTTGGTAATAGTTATATTTGTATAGCACAGTGAGATAAGTTAATGGGAATCTTAGACGTGTAATAAACACACATTGACGTATTTGAACGGAAAAAGTGAATGAAAGAGAGGAAAGAGAGACAGACATATAAGGAGAGAGAGAAAGACAACAACTGGCCTGGTGTACTAAAGGTTGCTGTTTTTCTAAGCCACGTTATCTTACGTGCCTCTATCTTAAAACCCATTTTTTTACCGTATAAAAGTATATCTTCTCACCCATTTTCCTACGTAATCAATTTTTCGAGCGTATGTGCGAAATTATGCAAAATCAAATTAACTTCACAACAATTGCAATATAAACAAAAATGTCAAAATAATATTCAATTACTACACAGGATAACAATCACGAAGATAAATTTTATGAAAAGTCGATTTAAGAATATTCCACCATATTTTCATCTGAAAAGTTTCACGAATTAATTTAAGAATCTGCCTGATACTTGTTTCTACACCTAAATCACACATTTATATATCATTGTCCACCTTGTCTGTATGGCCGAAAGTAATGCCTTTGCTACTAGTAAAATCCTGACCTAAGTAGCTTTCATCTAAGAAATAGTTTGCACTGCACAATGACTCTTTTGCTTTCCTCCCTTAGCAACCACAAAAATGAAACGGCTGGGGGGAATAATTGCATAAGTCAAACATTTGTGTTGTTGAACAGACACATTCTAACGTCGTGTGCGTAGTTGCGTTCCTATAAAAGTAAATATCCTGCTTGCAACCATCAGGAGAGCCTGGTGACTATGATGTTGTCGGGCTGTGCGTTGAGTGTTTAGGTCCTCGTGTGCTGCGGCAACCTATACTGACACTTGTGTATAACATCACCAGCAGCAGCAGCGGCAACAACTTGGATAAACAACAATTAATCTCTTTAATTATGTTGCCAAAATAAGATAAATTGTTGATTCGCCGTCATTCAACTGATAGCAGCTACAAATTTGCCACAACTCTAAGCTGACTACAGCATCTACCCTCGGCCGCGAGGCATCGGCCTTCGGTCCTGTTGCCCACATTGGAAACATTAAATAATTGAAATTGTCAATCACGCTCTCCATTCAATTAAAAAAATTTCGATTTCAACGTATTTGAGCCGAAAACAGCATGCAGTAGGACGAGGCACAAAATACAATCCATTCATCTGAACCCACTCTTCAGTTCAACTTAGCTAAAGTGAGAGGGCATAGCAACCCCAAACATCATCCTCAATCCCATCCCCTATCGATGTTCGTTTTCAGTTTGGTAAAATCTTTATGAAAAGTTACAGCAAATTCTTTCAACAAAGGAATGCCAATGAAGCAAAGCCTTCCGAGGCTGACGTTGCTGATGAAACGGAATATTCACTGGGCACCCGGCACATTATGAACCGAAAATCAATAAGTATAAATTTTTAATGAAGTATTCCCCAAATGCTCGCATGTGAGTGTTAGGGGGTATGTGTGTGTGAGCGATTTTATGGAGAAGGGTCTGGTTTCAAGGACATCTCACTACAATGACCCATAAGCTCTCATTCGTGCTGCTAAATTGCTCGATTCCCCAACTCCCCAGCTCCGCCTTGTTACGAACTGTTTTCTCGATCAAGTTAAAACCCTACACTGCTGCTCCTTACAGTTTGTTTACCATTTCAGTTGGCTGTTGTCGTTGCCATTCTCTGTGTGCGAGTGAGTCAACTTTGTGACGATGCGTGGGTTACGGTGATTGTTAAAAACTCCTCTTTCTTCCTCTTACGGCGACGAGGAACAGGCTCCAGTCTGTTAACAAGAAAAAATAATGAAATTAGGGAAGAAATATTATAAGCAAACAGCTCGTACAAATATCGTAAATCAACGTAAAATCAAGTACTGGCAAAAAGAAACCAAAAACGAAGCAAAACGTGAAAAAAATTAACAAAAAAAAGGTGTGACCATACACGCGATAATCCTGCTGGCATTAGCAATTTTCTTTTTTCTCCAATTATTTAACGTAACCGAGCAATTAAACAGGATAATCTGAGGGGTCACAAATGGGGCATAGGGCGTCTTGATAATTGGTTGTGTGCTCATTACCGAGAGTAAGCTTAAATATTTTTCTATAATTAGCTGCAAATCGCATCTTGAATACAGATAATGGCAGCACAAAAAAAAAAATTATCGATGTATTGACCGTGCTCACAACAGATTTGTTGATTCAAAGCTAAATTGAGGCCCCGCTTTATAATATGAACGGCGTTTCACATGCGCTATGGGAAAAGAATTAAATAAATATATCGAAATATTACCTTCTACGCACTTTTGCTGATTCTATCCTGTATCCAAAATTTTTGATATATATATTTGAAGAAATCACAAATTTTAAATGTCAAATCAATTAGCTCAGCTCAGTTTTTAGAAAGGGTCTTGGAACATGGTTGCATTTCTTCATCATTTTTAGAACGTTTCATCATTAGCAAAAAAGTGCAATTCTAGTCTAATCATCTCGCTGCTATTTTTTTGTTCAATAAATTGAAGAATGGTAGAGCGTACATCATCAGTCATCATCACTGCATCAGTCATATAAACATTCTTGTTGATTTTCGCCCAGTTGTCTCTAAATCTTTTAAAAACCGCCATGTCTGAACCAGAAGTTGCATCCATCAGCGAGTCGAAACAACTTCTCAAAACTAGCTCAAAAATGTGGTGACGGCAGGGGAGGGGGCAACAGGTCACGATTGAACAACTTTTCTAGACTTATGCGAGACTTATTTACTCGACCTGTGTTGCTTGCTGTCGTATCACAGCAAAGTGCTTGAATTTTGTCGTTTATACCCCACCTCTCCACTGTTTGGTAGACAGTCATCGTTTGGTCTTCTCCTGAAGATTTAGGGATTTCAGGGACTCCCAATAATTAATCTTTGCCTTGAAAAATTACCATTATTGACAGTCTATCAACCTTTTCTACACCTGTGAGTAGCGTAAAATGCACCTGTGTTTCTATGTTCAGCATTTTCATTATACCATTTTCTTAAAAACATCGTAGAAACGTCCCTACGGTATTTTAAATAGGTTTTTTATAATTATAAAATATTTGTATTATTTATATTATTTTACAAATTTTATCAAAATAAGATACCATCCCTAAAAATTTTCATTATGTCACCCTGTATAATAATAAAATTTTTGAGTAAAAAATAATTTTTTTTCTTCATAATCGTATTTTTAACTGTGAAACTGTTAACTATGTTGAGAAATGGTGTGGGAATAGATTAAAGGTATTGTAGTTCCTAATTTTTCTACATATTTTTAAATCAAAACGGACGAAGTATTCTCGAATTTTGACAAACAAAAGTTGGGGGTCTTTGCAAACATGAAATTTTGAAAATTTTAAAAGTTCATTACCGATGTGAGTCGCCTTGAAATTACCCAAATGAGCTTAAATTTTGCGCATATCGCTGTTTTGTTGATTGGAACAAGATAGGGTGTTGGGAGCTAAACTTTCAAAAAGTTGAAAAGTAAGGGCCGCCCTAATGTGCACCAATGTTTATAAGTGTTTTCGAACATTAAAATGCAAATGATTTTTATGCTATATCGATGTTATTGGAAGAATGTATCAACATAAACACAAAAAGTCTACATTTGGTCCGCACACGTAATTATGATAGGAAAAGAAACCCATATTTTCAATTGTGCAAAATTCTGCTCTGACATTTCTAAATGTTCAGATTTTCTATCTACCCGCCAGAATTTACAATGGAAGAGACACTTTCTGACAACATGGGAGAAGGGCTTTATCTGGTTTATGAATACCGGCTTATTCGGTTTCAAAAGTAAAGTAAAAATAAAACACACATAAAGCTATGATTTCGATGAAACTTTTATTTCATTATAATGTCTGGGACCTTGTCGTTGCGTATGAAATACAATGTAATTTAAATGACCGCCTCTAGACTGGTTGCAGCAGTGGATCCTTTTGAGTTAGTTTTCGACCACTTTTTCGAACATTTCGAGCGGTATCTCACCGATAATTTGATGAATGTGGGTTTTCAAATGCTTCAACGTTTGGGAATTATCCGCATAAACACGGAAATCGCATAATCTTGGTTGCCAATTGACGTCGCCAAAACGTGAAACTTCTCATGCAATAAAGCTAAAATCGGTCGTGGTGTGTGTCTCGTGGCACCGTCTTTTTGAAACCACATATCGTTCAGTTCATGATCTTCAATTGAACGTCGTTTGTAGTTTGTTAGTTCGGTTTCACGTATTAGAATCCAGAAATGGTCTCCCATCATGCTTTTGTCCCAAAATCCTTAATAATTTCTTTCAATTTTCATTAAATCTTAGTGAGCACGCCCCCCTTGTTCGCCACTCACCACACCTATATTTTGTGGAAAAAAATCAAAATTCAAATGAATAAAATGCATTTTGAGTGATATTCGTGCACCTAATTCGAGATCATTTTTCAATAATTCAGCAACAATTTGTCTGTAATTCTCACTCTTATTCTTTCCAAGAAAACTGTTCACGATGCTCTTGAAAGATTTCCAGGCTGCATATTCTTTCTCCAATAAACATTGTAAAAAATTGTCATCATTCAACAGCTTCCTGATCTGAGGGCCAACAAATAAAGCATATTTGATTTTAGCATATGAAATTTTAGGAAAAACCGCTAATAAATATTAAATTCTGCTTTGTCCAAAGCCTTGACAACGTTCTTTAAAAGTGTCCAATTTTATGTGTAGCGGCGTAAGAAGAGCGTCATTTGGATCAATTAATGGTTTATTTGAAATGTTTTGTTTTTCTGATGAATACTCAGTTCTTTTTGGTCACTCTGTTCTGACGTAATGACACGCGACTATCCCATAAACAAAGAAAACAACAATATTTTGTAAAACCTTCTTGTATGCCAGTCAACAAATCAATGGCCTTAAACAGATTAATTTACAGCTCTTTACAATGGTCTATACTATATAAATAAAGAAATATAAACCACGCACCTTAAGGCAACCACAAATCTTTCATTTATTATCGTAGTATTTGAGTAATGTCAAAATTTCAGTCATTGATTCGCAATTTTCTTTTGTATTATTTTGCATTCCCACTATGCAAAAGAAGAGCCTTTGAACTGTACTTAGAGCCATCAATAAATAATCTCTATTCAGATTTGTCATATGGCTGGTTCATTTCTTTAAATAAACTATCAACATCAATACAGCATAGAATAGAGTGTTTCTTTTCAAAATATGCAGCCAATTCTAAGCTTCTATCCTTATAGATTGTTACATTTGTCTCAACAGCAAGATGTTTCCACTGCTGTATACGTGAAGCTAGTAATTCTGCGTCTTGATTCGTTAAATCTAAATCTCGAATTATATCATTCAGCTCAGCTTGAGTCACTAAATGGCGTTCATCATCAGCCTCAAACAAACTACCACTTCTAGTGAAAGATGTTTGGGACTCACTGCTCGTAGCACTGGCAATAACTGGTAAAGGATGATTTGGTGGACGTTGAATTGGTTTGGAAACCGATGGGATATTCGCGTAAGTAATATTTTTTTTAATTTTATATTGAATCCAGCAACTTTTGTTAAACAGAAATAATAATCGGTTTGGTGGTTATTTGACTCTCTCCAAAGTACTGGCATTGAAAAATCGAAATAGATCTTCTTGCCATTTGATCACTTGTATAAAATAGTTCTGCAACTATTGCAAAGAATTGTCGGTATCCACGGTTTGTTCAAGTTTCTGACAGCAGAACCAAAATGTAATGTAAATTTGCATATTTCAATGATTCTGATATTGCAATCAGAATATCAAAGTAAAAATAGCTTGAATCAGTAACATGCAATCTCCCTGACATGCTTAAATGCTACTATTATGAAGATTTAGACTGAATGTGGGCTTCTGTCAAATTAATAACTGTGAAATTGTACTGTCAGTATTGACTGTTTTACAGTATTGCCAGCATGCGATAGAAAATAAACAATATGCCCCATATGTCAGATTCGAATTAAGCGCCGCAAGATTAGTTGGAAAACATGCTTCGTTTTTGCAGTCAATTTTTTTTCAAATTTGTAGACCAGTGTTATTACAACTTGCTAATATTTAACTGTTTTCTGCTTTGAAATTATTGACAAAGCATAATTAATTGGTATGCGAGATAACCTGATGGACGGACAAGAATGGACATGGAAATGCAGTACATTTTTATTCTCAGAACTAAGTTTATTCATCTAATGATGCGTTGCAAATTTGGCTGGATTCTGAGGAACTCATTGAAAGATACGTAGGTAACAACATATGCGTTAAGTCCGCCCACTTTCAATTCATGCGAGAGGAGGTATAAGATGGATATAGCACATCTGGAAATGTATAGGGTTGTGCAAAGTTTTATAAAGATTTACGGCAATTATCATGTCTACTAGCTAGCCAACCAGCCATCCAGCCAGAAAGGCGGACGTTGTTCAATCGACTTAAAAAGTCATGAAATACATTTTATGAAAAATATTTCTCGGCGTTATATCTTTGCAATATCAAATGATATATCGTATACCTCCATTCCTCAGGGTGAAAGATATAAAAATTCACTATGCAATTGCAACTGTGCAGATTGCTTAAGAAAATAAGAAACCTCTAAAAGTTTCCACATAATGCAATGAATAGGAAAGGATTCTAGTCGTAACACACATTGACACACAAGCACACACTCTGTCAGACAGGTGATTAATCTTCATTTTATAAATCCGTTTTTGTTATTAAACCACGACAATAATGAAATATTCAAATTGTCTTTAGACGGCATGAACATCATTTTTATCCATTGAGTCTCAAATACAAGAAAATTATTTACACTCGTTGCGCTCGATCACAAATTATCATTGTCATAAAGGAAAAGGGCAAAGACAAGGACTCGAATTAACATGGTTATGTAGATTATGTTTGTAAACACTTTACCAATTGTTAGCTCTAATTTTTTAATGTAGTTAGGTGTTAGAAGAGGTGTTAGAGACTCGTAGACGTTTACAACTAGTACAGGGTTGCCCATATTCGACGGACGCATGTTTTAAAAAAAAAAAATCAAAGAAAAAAATAAAAATTTGGCGGTTGGCAATCTTATTCATTTAATTTGTTCCAAGTAGATTTGTTTACATCAATTTTTGAATATGATATCTCTCAAATGGCCGCCTCTGGCGTTGATGGCGTATTGTGCCCTTTTTGCAGCATTTTCCATCGTTTTCGCCAACATTTCGGCCGGAATAGCGGCTATTTCTTCACGAATGTTGTCCTTGAGCTCTTCTACGGTCCTTTGCTTGTTAACGTAAACCTTTGACTTCAAATGTCCCCACAAGAAGAAGTCAGCGGGCGTCAAATCGAGCGAACGCGGTGGCCAGTCCAAATCACCACTTTTCGACATCAAACGGCCCGGAAACAAATTCTTCAGAAAATCGATTGTTATGCGACTTGTGTGCGATGGAGCGCCATCTTGTTGAAACCAGAACTGCCTCATACGCTTTCGACGAATAATTGGCATCACAAAATTGGTCATCATGTCGCGATAACGCTCCTGGTTGATGGTAACAGCATGGCCATTTTCGTTTTGGAAGAAAAACGGCCCAATGACCATTTTCGCACTAACGCCGCACCAAACTGCGACTTTTTCGTCATGAAGAGGCAATTCTTGAATCTCCTGAGGATTTTCAGTGGCGTAAATATGGCAATTTTGCTTATTTACGGTCCCATTCAATGTGAAATGGGCTTCATCGGACATGATAATTTTGTTCCAAAATTGCTCGTCATCATCGGCCATTTCGATGACTCGTTGGGCCCATTCCAATCGACGAGGCTTGTCCGCAGGCAACAATCTTTGCGTCAATTGAATTTTGTACGGGAACAAATGCAAATCAACGCGAATAATCCGTTGTAAAGTGGACCGAGCCATGCCCAACTGCTGAGAACGGCGTTTTTGGGATGTTCTTGGGGACCTCTCAACACTGGCTCGTACGGCAGCGATATTCTCGGCCGATCGCCTTGGTCGAATTTTATTTGGCCTCTTCGGATTAGAAAGAGCCTCACCAGTCGAAAATTTTTCGTATAAACGCTTAATGGTGTTCTTAGAAGGCGCACTTCTCACATTTTTTATTATTTTAAAAGCACGTTGAGTTTTCGCAATTGACTTCTTCTGTTGAATGTAAATTTCAACTATTTCAGAGCGCTCGCATGGCGTGTATTGTTACATGGTAAAAATCTGCTTGGACTGACGTTTCAAACGCGGTATGTCATTAAGCGATCTGACATCTCTGTCAAAAGTTATGGCGTTGCCAGATGGGTCCGTCGAATATGGGCAACCCTGTACTTGTATACTTACCATTGGACGTAAAAGGACAGAAGACTGCAATAGACGATGACGAAAACTTTTGCTAATTTTTCGTTAAATATAATACAAAATACTGAATTTCTATATAAGAATTTAACTAAATTTGAATATTCGGTTGGTATGACAAGAAATTATTACTACATATCCAGTTGCCGCATTTGCCCCAAGGTAAAAGTTATGGCATAAAACAGCTAAATTTCGATACAAACATTTAGAACAGTCATATGTTCCGGCAAGTCAGTTCTTCTGTCTACAGTTCTTTATTGGTTTTGGTTCAGTTCTTTGCAATGTACAGTTTATTCCAAACAGCAGTTGAACTACATATTCATTCGTCGGACTCCATAAGTTTCCCCCGTCTTTTTGAAATATGCCACATAATATCATAAAATCGATTTGGTCTCCTCAGGGACATTCTAAAAATAACCACTTGTTCAATCATAACATCGTGTATTTTGTTATAGTTATGAAGCCCTGAAGCTAAATTGATTCTTGTGCTTAAATTTAGTGACTGGTGGCTTTAGAAAACTTCTTTGTTGGCAACATTTCGTAGATGGGTCAATGAATGAGTGCATAAATAAGCGAGTAAGTGAATGAATGAATCTCAATAGTATGTGTGCACAAACAACTGTAACCTAATACACACGCACACACCCACAGATCAACATTTGGTCGAGCCATTTCACCAGTAATCAACTAAAGGCGAGGTCTTTTAGTGAAAGCCAAAAAAAAAAAATAATTTATTTTTTGTTTTTTTTTTTAATTCTTATCAAACGCTTACGATTTCTTATTTTTTCATAATCCTTACAAGTCAAAGCGTATAAAATAATCAAAGGAATACATTTTCCATATTTTTAGTAAGAACAGAAAAGGCCCATAGAGATGGATGTGCTAGAGTGGGATGGCAAAAGAAACTTAGACTACGACTACGAGTGGCAAAAGGGAGTAAAATGTGAATACTGCAACAACAAAATTTATTATCGTCTCCACGCCAGCAAAGACAGTCACCGTATTTTACTTTGGCTCAAATAATCTTGAAATTATCATATTAGAAATACGTACTCGACTCAAGTGATTTTTACTTTGAAGCAATGTTGCTTATTTTTGACGACGATAGCGATAGCAATGTTGATGTTGATGTTGATGTCGATGGGTCGTTGCTGTCACTGTCAATGTCGTTGTTATCTTAAAGTGCGTTTGCCAATTTGTACAAATTTTATTCTTCCTTTGAGTATCAATTTGAAAGGAAATTCAGTCGTCTTATGTAGTATTATCGATGGCTTATCTCCAATACTTATAAGACACCCCGACTGCCACAACCACACGCCTCAGTGGCAGCACTTCAATAGTAATACAACCATGGCAATCCTCGTCACCATCACTATCAGCATCACCAACCGCCAACGACATCATCATCGTTGTCATTATTGCTTCAAACAAATTCATTGTAATTTTGTAGTCATCATTGGTTTACAATTGAAAAATCTGAAATTAAATGGAAGAGTCTCGCGTTTTATTCTCCCTCTCCGTCATTTGTCATCTGCCACATGGCCGCGACCGGTGGGGACATAGACAAGACCATGTTCAAATATTTCTGTGATATGTCCATAGATTTGGCAGCAAGGACACTGTTCAGCTAGGAAATGTAAGCTGTTAGTTTTTTTTTGGAAATGACAAACTTGTATACGTTGTTCTCTTTCCACATGATACCAACAACGTAATATCTTTCTCCAGTTCGTGAGTTAAGTCTAATTCTAACTTCTTCCTTGTGAAAATGTTTACTTCAATATTACCGATTACTTAAATATACCGAATAGTTCCAAAGTTGTTTTTCATATCCTATTTGTAATATTTTTCAGTTATCTGCAACGAAAAACACATAATCAATTCCAGTTTACGAGGAAGGCGGTTGATTGCATATATACATTTGTTATTTTCTACTTAGAGGACACTTTTATGCTTCGTTCAGTAACAATCAATAGACACTTTTCTTGATAAGGAATGAAGTAGCTTTATACTAGAAACTTCATACCGTAATACGTCAAAGCAATTTCTCAGAGCAGCCGACTATATTTTATAATAAATTAATAATGTTTAACATCGATAGGGTGCCGAATTATTGATCACCTCCCAAACGATTCTAACCGAACTTTAATCAACTCACAGTTATATGTCCGCTCCTGCCAGCTTGACAGATAGCCCATCCCTCCAACCCAGTTTTTAGCACATTTTCAATTGTTTCACGAATAATTCCAGCAAATTTGTGCTTAAGAGCTTAAGAAAATCGTTTTTGCCTGACCACATAGCATCAATCTTTCATGCTCATTACGCAACTACTGAATTTGGCGTCCACAATCATTGGATACCAATTATCAATTTGGTACCAATTGGGTTGTGGATAATCATCTCTTCTATTTCTGGCCACAAAAAGTCGGTTATTATCAGACTTTAATGCTACATATTAGCCTTTTCAAAGATCTCATCTGTAATTCCAAAGTTCCAAATACATATAAATACGTATCACTGCAACTGTGCCTCATGATCGTCCAGATATCAACTTTGTGTCATAGAAATTGAAACAGCATACGATCCTCTCTGAGGTTTTGTAAATTTAAGGCCATTGGATGGTTTCGTATGTCTTTCATCTTGTTCAATATCGTGCGTGAATTAGTGCAGCTAGGAGATGATCCGAGTCATGATAGCATCATGAATCACACACACGTCCATAATATTAGAAGCAAGTTTTTTATGGGGCTAAACCGGGAAACAAGGTGTATACGTCGTGCTTTTCTGTGTAGTAGCAGTGGTAGATGTCACAGCTCTTTCGATTGCATCATTATCATCGCATTTTCTGGATGGCGGTAATGTCAGCTTTATACGGGTTATCCATTTAGTGGTTTCAAATCCTCCAGTCTGGCAAAGTTGTCAGCTATTAAATACCTGTCATCTGAAGTGTTATTTATTTAGCAAAAGATTTGCCATTTACGAATATGGATCGTATAACAACCGGAGAACGCGTAAAAATAGTTTAAACTTACTGTAAAAGTGGTGATTCGAACATGATTCAACACAATCGAGTTTGGCTTTAAAACATGAGAAGTTTCCAAAAAGCATAATTTCACGTTTTGTCGATGTCAATTGGCCGCCAAGATCATGCGGTTTGACGCCGTTAGACCTTTTTTGTTGGACTACGTCAAAAACCGTATTTACGCGGATAATCACCAAGCATACCGGCAAAAATGTGTGAAAGTGTTCGTCAAGTAACTGAAAAGGATCCATTGCTGCAATCAATCCAAAGGCGGTTATTTAAATGACATTGTATTTCACAATAGCAAGTCTAAGAATTACTAGTTTCATCGAAATCATAGCTTTATTGGTGTATTATTTAACTTTACTTTTGAAACCTAAAAGAAGATAAACCTGCAATTATTAAGGACATCTTTTAATCGAATAGAGACATCTTCTCTGTTAAGAGTGCATACATTCCAGATGCATGTCCTTAAATCATAGTCCTTATAACGTTTACGTTATTCATCAACATTTGGGGGGCTTCCGTTTTATTACTTTCTTTGGTGTTTCCTTAACAATTTGCTTTAAAGATAAGCCACATAAAAGGCCCCTCATCTGATCCTAGTGATGGGGCTGTCAATGGCTACAAGTCAGATAGGGGCTGACTTTCTGTAACATATGCCTACTGGCCTGACACGCATCGGTGTTAAAATGCCATTTATGTTTCTCAACTAGTTGCCTTCTCACTTTAGCTAAAATTAGACGAATGTCTGTTGGCATTATTGGGGAATACGCGCCCGAAGTTCAAAAGTCGTAAGTTGATTGGGAAATTCTGCAGAGACTTCTGGCTACTCTCAAGTAAACAAATTGCACCATTCCTCCCCAGAACTAATGTAAATACCTACAGATGAAATATGAGAACAGGTGTATTTATAATTTTTTTCAAAATTTACGAATACTTGATCCACATTAGGACGAAATTCAAATTCAAATCTTACCCGAATTTGATATCAACCTCTTGCCAATACAACTGATACAATCGTCCCCCCACCGCTACGTCTATGGATAGCAGTGGCCCATTTTCTATTCCCAATTGACTTTAATTTGGTTTTATTCGTTGTTGCCATTACAGTCGATGTCATGTAGTTGTATTAGTTAGTTGCTGTTGTATGGCACAGAATAATTGCTATTTCGCATTTGCTCCTCGGTGATGCGTTTATCGTAAACGCTTTTGTTGCTGCCAATGCTTTCCTGCGCTGGATCTGATTCTGGTTTTGCTTCTGCTCCTGCTTCTGCTTCTGATGCTGTTGCTGCTGCTCCCGTTGTTTGTTTCTGTGCAAATATTTACATAAAGCGGCAGTCAAAAGAAACATTATAATAGCACGAAAGGGAATCCAAGTGAACGAACGGGCGAATGAGCGAGCGAAGGGGATCGGTGGAAAGGGAGCGTTTAAATAATTTTGTAAATACTTCTTGAATTAAATTTGTAACGTCTTCTTCAGGACACACTGGCACTCGCACTGATACAAATACAACAGCATTCCATTTTGCAAAAAGTTTAGGATAAAGCACAGCACTATAGCTACTATAGCAGCATCGTCTTGTCGCGCCTTTGTTGTACATCGACGGAAAGGTGATGATGACGGGGATGATAATGTTGTTGCCTCGATTGCCTCAGTCGTCATAGTTGATGTTGCTGTTGCTGTTGCCGTTGCCGTTGCCATTGCCGTTGTCATTGCCTTTT
>JAHXMU010023993.1:0-17172 GCA_019455685.1 Philornis downsi | reverse complement strand
ACCGTCTTCGTTGTTTGTTTTTGCGCCGGAAAACAAATCAAAAAACATTGTTCATCATATCGCTCTCTACTGATTTCGATTCCACTCAAATAAATCGCATTGAAATTTGAACTATCTGTGTTTTATTATTACTCGGGAGTTTATCTGAAGGCGTTAAATTGTGGCGAGTCGAAGTTCGCCGGGTCCGCTAGTATGAAATAAAATTCAATTTTGTGTTGCGGTTACAGAAAAGTAGTACATAAGCTATGATGCGTAGAAGTCGATAACAATTCGGTATTTTTTCTGATAGTTTCAGAAGAAGAGGAGATTCATATATTGTTGCAGATAGTACTGTTTTTCGTTTTTCAGTTTTAACTATGTCAATTTATTCATTGTATTCAAATTTTGTTGTTGGCCATTCTGATTCCTCAAATTTCAACCACTGCGGTTCATTCCACCACAAGTCATGGCTTAAAAGTTCTTTTGGCTGTATACCTCTCGAGGCGCAATCGGCTGCGTTGTCTTTTGTATTTATGTAATTCCAGTGTTTTCGAGGTATAGTTGACAATATTTCCTCCGTTCTATGAGATACAAAAATTTTCCAATTGCGTGGTGGTGATGAAAATCAGTGCAGCACTATCTGAGAATCCGTCCAAGAGTGTAATTATGTTTTTTCGAAATTGACACAATAGTGCTACAGCATTCAATTCCATTCTGGGAATAGATATCATCTTAATGGGTGTTTTTGCAGCAACAATGATAATATTTCCACTATCTCGGGAAACACAGTAAATAACTGCAGCACATGCAACATATTTCAAATTCGGATGGCATATGAAGGTTATGACGAATAAAAAGCTGTTCAAAGTATTGTATTGAATCCTTTAATCGAATCCATTCCTTTGCGATGTGTTCTGGTATTGGATTATCCCTTGAAATCTGTACTAACCATAACCTTTGCAGCAATATTTTCATCAAAATAATTGACCGTGCCAAAAAAAAAAAACAAAAAACATCAAAAATGCGAGGGACGTCTGAATGAATTTTCTATTTAGTTATAGGATCCGATTGCAATTTAATAGTCACCCGGAACGAATATGTGTCAGATATGGGATTCAAATAAAGTCCAAGTAGTTTGATGTATGAAGTACCATTTTCCACTTTGCCAGATTCACAGCAGTCCTCAGGGATGTTCTGCATGAATCGTTTCGAGCTTGAACTCCATTTTCTGAGCATTAAACCACCAGATTCTAATAATAAAACCAATTCATCTTTTGCATGTTGAAGATCTTCTACACTTTCTGCTCCTGCATTAACATCGTCGACGTAAATGTTGTTCAATACAATTAAAGCCGCAATAGGATAGTTTGATTGATTGTCGATAGCTAATTGTTCTAAAACACGAACAGACATAACCGGCGCACATGATGCTCCATATGTGATTGTACACAAGCGATAATGTTGAATAAGACTATTGACATCACTTCTTCAAACTATCTTCTAGGAGTCTCTTTGCTTTGGAGAAATCCAAATTTGTCGAAACATCTTCATTTTATCAGCTGCAAAGACATAAAAATGCTTTCGAAAACGAATCGAAACTCCAAATAAATCTCGCTGAATAGCCGGTCCGATCAAAAGCTTATCGTTCAGTGATTGTCCAGAATGGTCTTTAAAAGAACCATCAAATATTAACCTTAATTTGGTAGTGTTACTATCTGGTTTTAGCGCCGAATGGTGGTGCAAATAGAAGTGTTTTCATCATCTGGGATTCTCCATATGCTCAAGTAATCCATAATCCTTCATAAAATTCATTTGGTACAAACATTAATGCCCGCCTAGCAGTGCGCCTGCAATTGTAATGGTTTTTAAGTAATCACAATCAGATTTTTGTTTTCAAATTATAACATATAGTGGAATTCATTACTCGGTATAATAAAAAGATACTTGAAATGTAACATTCATTGAACTATAAATTCAGTAAAGCATAAATTAGATTAAGTTCGAAATTCATATAAATTGAAAACCATATATACCGAGCAATTTTTGGTTTTTTTTTTTTTTGCTTGAAATTTAACATACGTTTCCTGGTTTCTATTTGTAACTCAATCATTTACTTATTTATCTTCGAAAACTCCAAGAAATTTATATTGAAAATACACCACATAGGACCCATCCAAAAATTGTGTTCTGTGCAGATGGAAGACCGGAATGGTTCAGAATTCATTCACTCATTACTCTAAAATAAACGTCAACTCCAAGTACGATGTCAATGGTTGCCGACTTAAAAAAATCTGGATCTGCTTGCATCAGATTGTAGAACAGGTTCACGAAATGACGATGGCAGAGATGTCCAAGGTGTGATTGTAGAAATCCGATTCTGTACTTTAAGCGTAGCGTTGATATTTATTGCAGAATTGAAAATAGACGTTAATGTGAACGGGCAGATTGTTTCATCATCGAGAGACAAAGTTAAAAGTCCCAATCTGTACACCGTTTTCACCGAAATGTGGCTGCTTTTTGAAGCGGAATCGAGTAGCTTTGCTGCTACCCTTCTTGCCATTAATTTTCAGTAACATCGCTGGCGCCAATGTAAGAGCGTTCTGTTTGAGTATTGCAGACAGTGATGTGGTGCTGGTGCAGAAGCTTTCCTAGATGAAGATGGTTTAGCGCTTGGGCTATCCTTATGAGTGCGGATTGGGGGTGATGATTTCCTTTTAGATGAAACCTGATGACTACAAATTTGGTGAAGCCTTGGATGGGTATGCAGGAGGCTATGATGCTGTTTGCGACAGTATTTACACCCCGTCTTAGTGAAGCACGATCCCTGGGAGTGCGAGTGTTTTTTGCAGTAGCCATATATCTGGACTATCTGTCGACGCTTATTCGTATTAATCTGTAGAAAACGTTTACATTTACGTAATGGATGAAGACGTCTACAAATCCTACAAACATATGGCTTCTCACTTCTCTTTCGTTGTAAATTTTTACTATTGCCATTAACACGCATGTTGGCCTATAAATATAAAGTTCAAAATATATTATATATCTTGATAAGGATAAATGTGGACGGTAAAAAAAGTTTAGTTTAAGAGTTGTTGGAAAGAAACGGAAGAACCACAAGTTTTGTTATCGGTCGTGTTATGACTCCGTTTGCAGTACGAATGTTTGTCACTCGAACCTGGCAATCCGGGCCAGTGTATATACTAGTTATTCTACCAAGTCGCTGGGAGTTTGGTGGTAAGTTGTCATCTTTAACCACCACCAGCATATTCTCCGTCAGATTATTAGTGGGTCTTTGCCACTTTAGCGTTTGTGCAATTCTTTTAAGTACTCTGATTTCCAGCGGATACAGAAATGGTGATAGATTACTTTTAACTTCTACCATCGATTGACGATGGAAAGTGGAGACTCGTTGATGTTTGGATCTATAGGTGCAAGAATGGGAGAACCAATAGGGAAATTACCTGGTGTGAGGGCAGCAAGATCAGATGGTTCTTGGGAGTTTAAACAAGCTTCGATTCTGCATAATAAAGTCTAGAACTCTTCGAAGGTGTGTTTAGTATTTGCAGCAATTTTCCTGAAGTGCGCCTTGGAACTTTTTACACCTGCCTTCACAGAGTCCACCCATATGAGGGGCTCCAGGTGAAATAAAGTGGCACTTTATATTTTGATGAGCACGGCTGGATGATAAGGCAATTCTGGTTGCTTGGACAAATTCTTTGACAAGGATCTTGGAGGGGCCCACGAAATTAGTTCCATTATCAGAATGGAGATGCAAAAGGCAACCGCGACGAGACACGAATCTACTAAATGCGGCCAGAAAAGTTGCTGTGGAAAGACCAGACGTGGCTTTGAGATGTATTGCCTTAGTGGAGAAGCACACGAATACACACACATAACCTTTAGTTAGACGACAGGATCGAAAGGATCTGCGGTGTGTGTAAAAGGACCCGAAGTTTCAGACCATTCAGGAAGTAGAGCAGCCATCAATTGTTTTCGACACCACCGTTTGTACACAATGCATGTCTTAAAGTTGTTGATAGTGGTTTTAATTAGGGTTTTCACTTTAGGAATCCAGTACTGTGTTCGTACCAGCCTCAAAACAAGCTGATTGTCACCATGGAGAGATATTGATGTATAAATTGTATTAATAGGCGGGAATATTGACAACAACATTACAGTATGATCTTATGTCTTTCGTTGTATGTTAAGGCAGGTGGCGCTTCCAGAGGATGATATCGGTTTCTTGGCGAATAATGCTATATACTCATTTGGATAGCATGCCTTTTGACATATAGATGTGAGTCGTTTACGAACTGATAAAACTTCGAACGTGGATATCACTTCAGAACTCATACAAGAACTATTGCGAAATTTCGGATGCGTTCGGTGTTAAAATCGGCAAATATATACGATGACTCTAATTGCCCTCGGAAGCGACGAAAAACGATTCAAAATATCCTTCAAATCACTAAAGTATGAAAAATTCACTTTAATAGTTTTCCTCTCTATATCGATATCCTCATGTAGAACATGGTCATTTATCGGCCATGCGCATTGTGGTTCCTTTAGTCAGTATGGCCCATGCCACCACAAATAGTTGTTTAACAACTCCTGTGGATATATGCCACGGCTTGCCAAGTCGGCTGGATTGTATTCAGAGCTTATATGATATCAGTTAGATGGATTTATCACTTGTGTAATTTTGGAAGCGCGATTTGCGACGAACGCTGTCCAAAAGCAAGGTGGCTTAGCAAGTCAAAATAGCACGATGGTCGAGTCTGTCCAGCATGTAATGAGGTAATCACGTATTTGAATTCGAGGAAGTAAAGTATCAATCATTTCAGATAACAATGCTGCGCCACACAACTCTGGTATTGGTATCGGTAGAGTTTTAATGGGAGCAACTTTAGTTTTGGAAGTCATTAAATGGGTGAAAGTAGATTGGCCGTTCGTTACGCGGATGTACAAAGCTGCAGCATAGGCTGTTTTCGAAGCATCACTAAGCCGTGCAATTGGATCGAACTTTTTTGAACTCTTTGGACGCCAAGTCATATGCCCACGTGAAACATATTCGTTTAGCACTTTATCATATTCAATTTTAAAGGAAGGGTTTTTAGAAAGACGTGCTTCGTTCTTATAAAATTGGGCTAATGCATTTGATCTTGAATTGCCAATATTTACCTTTGTAGAAAAATCTTCTTTAAAAGGAAGAGACACTACGCACCTCCCGTCTTCGTTTCTCTTTGTCGATTGGATATATAAATCTTCACAAAATTGGTCAGATGAAGATACATATTTCTTCCTTGGGAGATCCTCCACCTCCCAAAAACGTGAAATCTGTCTACCTAGAGAGATTTCACAGAAGTACGATGTAACAGGAGAAGATGCGGATTTGGCCTTGACGGATATAGGACCTGCTAATATCCATCCAAACACTGTTACCTGTGCAACTAAGAAACCACAAATGTTCTTCTTTATGTTCTACTTTATACCCGAAAGCATGATGGATGGGGAAAACTCACCTCCTAAGAGTAAATCAATTTTGAAACTTTCATAAAAATGGGGATCAGTGAATGAAAGATAAACATGATATATTCACAGTTTTTGAGGGAAGGCACTCGGAGAGATGAGGAACAACCAACGCTGATGTGTTAAAATGGCAACTATGGTCTGTGTTGGAAGAAAGGGTAAGAGAAAATTCTTTACGGACGGATAGTGTTGTTTAAGCCGGAAATTTGAGCACAGATGCGCTTAAAAGGAAGGTTTAGAAAATTGAACAGGTTTTCTGATACAAATGTTCCCTCCACAAGAGCTCTGGCCTTATACGCTAATCAGTTGTGTACTATATTGACGACAGCTATACTTAGCAGAACGCCACTCGAGTTTTTGGAAAAATACTTTTGAATAACGTTACCTACTGTGGTTGCAGGCAATTGCTTAGGAGCAGATGAGGATGTGGAGGACGATAACGTATTTTGATAATTGGAGTCAATGGTGTTCTGCTTCGCCTTGGAGATTTCTTGTTTTCTATGAAGTAGGGTATTATGCCTTTTCTGGCATTTACTACAGGAGAATTTTCTAACACAATTTTTTACAGAATGGAGCTTTGAAAAACAATTAATACACAAATTATTGTTTTTAATCTCAACAAATCTACGATTTTGGCCACGTCAATTGCATACAAATTGAACAATGAAATACATTCATTAATATCTCTCTGCAGTTTTTTAATGGAACTTGCTGTTTCGTTATTAACCGTTTCGAGGTTAAACAACGTTTTGAGTTGAATGTTAATAAGAACTCTTTTGTTCTCGTACCGAGAACATAGATTTTTCCACGCTAACCTGAAACTGTCGTTCGTCAACGGGACTTTTCTAACAATGTCGTTAGGCTCACCTTTGGTTCTTTGGTTGAGATGAAATAGTTCCTCAACTGGACTCAATCCTGAATTACACATACAAACAGCGGTAAACATATCCTGGAAGTTAGGCCAGGATGTATAATCAAAAGTGAAGACCGGATCAATCCGCTGCGCTGGTCGCCTGGACATGCATTCTGTTTTGTCGTTTTGCTTCTACGTACGAGTCTGTCAACGATGGTGTGTAAAAACATGCCAGGTGGGGAGATGTAAAAAGAAGGAGAGGAGAAAAAAAAACTGCTATTGTAAACAAATCATCAAGTCGCAAAAAAAAAAAAAATTTAATTAATAAAACATATCTATAAACGCAAAGATCCTTGGGTTTTTAACTAAAAAAAATTGAACTCAACATTTTGGTGCCTCCTGTGAGGATCTAATGCGTTTATTGGGATTTGGAGAGATTTAAAGAAGGGGCGGCCGCTTATCGCCAATTTAACACACCAGTCTCATCAAGCAACCTGTTGTGTCAATGTCACCTTTTTGTCATTGAGGGTCATTGAGTGGAGTCATACGCATCGTATTTAACCTCCTCTGTGGTGGCGTTAATCAAGTCCGGGAGTGATTGATTCATCTTTACCTGCACCGATAAGAGGTCTGGACAAATTCAACGGTGTTGGGAGTACGGTTGGCTCGCTATTTGTCGTATCAAAGGAGAATATATATCTGTGGCTAAGAGAGGTAAGTGCTGGTGTATATTTTGGTTTTATGGTAGAAAACAATGGTGGGAAAGGAAAAGGAAATGGAGGCCGACTTGGAAGAGCAATTGGTTGATGCAATAGGGGAGCAAGAGAGTCTGTTGGCATCGGTGGAAAGAGCTTTGCGGAATTTTAAGAAGGATGCTGCTGCAAGGAAAACGGAGTCTTATCATCAAACTCTTTTGGAAGCTATTAGTTCTTATCGTGTGGAATTTCGAGAAAACCATCGTCTGTTAGTACGTCAAGCAAAATACCCCAAAGTAAAGGAGATGTACATAGACACAAAGTTTGAAGAAAGGTTTGAAGATGTGTATTTAGCAGCGGTAGAAGGTCTACGTGAGTCTCTGAGCAAAATTCAAGGCGCGGCAACTAAGGATAATGATTCCGCTGGAACCTCTTCGGCTGCCGTTAGTGTTACTTCATCGGCCGGTATACCTCTACCTGTGGTTGCCTTGCCTACGTTTTCGGGTAATTTTGTGGAATGGCCAAGTTTTAAAGAAATTTTCTGCGACCGTGTACATGAAAATGAATGTTTGAATAATCTGCAACGTTTTCATTATTTAAAATCATCATTGGCTGGAGAGTCTGGTGGCTCAGAATTACACACAGGCGTGGAAGATGTTGTGCGACCAATTTGATAATAATCGGATTTTATTTGCCCATTACATGGATGTGCTGTATCAACAACCAGATGTACCTAAGTATGATGCTGCTGCTTTGAGGCATTTTACTCAGACGTGTCGTTCGTGTGTCAGTTCAATAGAAAAACTAGGAGTAAAAATGGAGGAACAAAATGAAGTTTTAGTGTATTTCCTCGTGAAAAAGCTGCCTGAGCATGTACGAATGGAGTGGGAGCGGTCGTTAAGGAAACAAACCGCGATACCGAAATTCTCTGAGCTGTGTTGTCTCTTGGATGAGCAGTATGCTATGTTGTTATCTTCACAAAAATTTCAGTACGACCGAATACCAGTCAAGTCCGAGGACATGATAATTTAAGTCGCGGCAGAAGAGAGTTCCAATCTATGTATACATCTAGAAATCCGACATTATGTCAATGTTGCTTGCAATCCGATCATCCAGTAAGAGAGTGCCAAAAATTTCTTGATATGAGTTTAGACGAAAGGCGGCAAGAAATTGAAAGATTAAGATTATGTTATAATTGCCTAGGGTACAATCATATTTCGTCAAATTGTAGTAGTCAACGACGGTGCGCTAAATGCAACAGACAGCATCACACCCTGATACATTCGGATGGAAATAATGGTGCTACGGTATCCTCGAATACAACTGCTACTGAAGTCGTCACCATGCACACGGCGTCGCAAACATCAACTACAAACAATTATGAAGTTCTTTTACCAACCGCCATTGTAACTGTTAAAGCTTTATCGGGCCAGACTTATCATCTTAGAGCATTACTGGACCAATGTTCTCAGGTAACCGTTATCTCGGAAAAGGCAGCGCAATCGTTGGGACTACCTAGAGAAAAAACGTCTGCTGTTTATATATCAGGATTATCAGGGGGTGGTACTACGTGCTGTCGTTTTCGTGTGAAATTGGTAATCGGTTCCCGATATGACAATGACGTGAAGTTAGAGGTGATGGCTTATATTCTTCCGAAGATTTGTGGTGCCGTACCAGCAAGAAGAATTAATACAACGCAGCATCATCATTTGCTCGATTTGCCCCTAGCAGACTCGAAATATTTTGAGCCACAGATGATAGACATTTTGTTGGGAAATGATATTTATGACGATTGCATCATGAACGATAATTGTAGAACGGCAAATGGACCAATAGCTCAGAGAACTAAGTTTGGGTATATCGTATCTGGCAAAACTTGTATGGAAACACCGGGTATCAATCGCATATCGTACTTTACGGCAATGGATAATGGTGAAATTGATAATTTGGTGAAACGCTTTTGGGAGATGGAGATGCGGAACCTATAGCTTTGTCAGAAGAGGACCGTTGGTGCGAAGAATTTTATACCAAAACACACCAACGTTTAGATCACAGGAAATACAGGGTACGCCTACCACTTAAGTCTGAAACCAAGTCTAATGTTTATATTTCAAAATCTAAATCAGCAGCACTAAAGCGTTTTTAGTCTAGAAACCCGATTGCAAAAAGACCCCAACTTGAAGAAAATATATTGCGACACTATTAATGAGTACATACGGTTGGGGCAATTGCATCCAGTGAGCACCTCTGAAGAACAGCATTATTTTGATTCAGAAACCGGTTGTCGTGCAACATGTTGTTATTTCCCACATCATCCTGTCGTAAAGGAGGCAGCAATTAGTACCAAGGTTCGCATCGTCTTCGATGCCTCGTCAAAAAGTGCCAACGGCAAGTCGTTAAATGATATTTTGGCTGCGGGCCCACCTTTGCAACGTGACTTGTCATCTGTTCTGACTAATTGGCGAACGTTTAAATATGTTTTTATGACCGACATAGAGAAAATGTTTCGTTGTATTGATGTTGATGAAGAAGATGCCCAATATCAGCGAATTCTTTGGAGAGAAGAGGTTGGCCAACCTATACAAGAGCTGTATTGTTCGACGGTAAGGTTCGGAACCGCTTCAGCACCGTACACAGCAATTCGAACTATCCACCAGCTTGCTCTGGATGATGGCCACTTATATCCCCAAGCGGCGAAAATACTGAAGGAACGGATGTATGTAGACGATATTCTTTCGGGAGCGGACACTCTGGAAGAGGCTTTAATAATTCAACAAGACCTAATAAACATACTTAAAGGTGCATCTTTTGAACTACGGAAATGGGCGAGTAACAAGATCGATTTATTACAAAACATACTACCAGAACATAGATACGACAAAGAGGTTTTTCAGCTTAAATCGCCTAATACTATTAAGGCTTTGGGAATGTATTGGGACCCGAATAGCGACGAATTTACGTATGCTATTAATTTTGAAATAACTCTGTTGGGCGCAACAAAACGTACAATTCTATCAACCGTGGCCCGTCTCTTTGACCCGCTCGGATGGTTAAATCCAATTATAGTCTCTGCAAAAATTTTCCTGCAAAAACTATGGGCTTTAAAGAGCGGATGGGATATGGTGGTGCCGACGGACTTGCAAACGGGGTGGGAGACCTATGCAAACGAGCTGAACAATATACCTCTCATCAGGGTTGACCGCTATCTAAATATAACCAGCACCTGTGAATTGCATATTTTTTGCGACGCATCCAAAGATGCCCATGCTGCCGTAGCTTATATTCGTGGATTGGATGATCACAGGCAATACGTAGTAAAATTGTTGCAGGCTAAATCTAAAGTAAACCCCATCAAACCTACATTGACCATACCGAGGACAGAATTGTGTGGAGCTGTCCTGGCGACGAAACTGCTCAAATTCATCCTTTTAAATTCTAGTATCAGCTTTAACAGTATGTATATGTGGACGGATTCAGCTATAGTTCTACATTGGATTCGCAGAGACCCTGCTAGGTGGAAACCCTTTGTAGCTAATCGAATTAATAAAATATTGGCTGCTTCAGAAATATCACAATGGCGTCATATCGTTTCAGAAGATAATCCGGCAGATTTATCTAGTCGAGGAGTAACCGCCTCTCGTCTAGCCGGCCTCTCGTCTTAACCCTTCCATGGACGAGTCAATAGACATTGAAAGGCGTAAATTAAAAATGTTTGTCAATACTACAACCACATCTAAAGATGACTATGTCCACAGATTTTCATCACTCGCTAAACTGACCAGGATAACAGCATACTGTATTCGTTTTTATAATAACTGCAGAAATAAGGTACGATATTCCGGGTGCTTGACGTCTAAGGAACTGGATTGGAGCCAAACATGTTTAGTACGAGCAGCACAACTGGAGGTATTCGGAGTTGAATGGCAGGCCTTAGCTCGAGGAAAAGAGGTGGCTGTCGGAAGTAAATTACGTGCATTGAATCCATATTTTGATTCAACAACTCAAACCATCAGGCTGGGCGGCAGATTGAAAAATGCACTGATATCTGAAACTCAAAAACATCCACATATTTTCCAACCAAACATCATCTAACGGAACTGATTATAAATAGCAGTCATTTGACTACGCTTCACGGGGGTGTGTCCCTTACTCTAAATCATATAAGAAGGCCATATTGGGTCCCAAACGGCCGTAGAATTGTTCGTACCATTTTGCATCGTTGTCTGCCATGTTTTAAAAATAAGCCCAGGCCATCCGTACAGCAAATGGGCAATTTGCCGTCAGAACGAGTCCGGCCAGCCAGAGCCTTTACATCGACTGGGGTAGACTACGCTGGGCCTTTTAATATTTTACCATCCAAGGGAAGAGGCCGTACCTCAGTCAAGGGTTATATCGCACTTTTCATTTGTTTAGTGACAAAGGCTATGCATTTGGAGCTTGTTGGAGATCTCTCTGCCGACGCCTTCCTAGCTGCCTTAAACCGTTTCGTTGCCCGACGTGGCCTTTGCTGCGAAATATACAATGATTGCGGGACAAATTTTATCGGAGCCAACAGTAAGCTGCGAGCTTGCCGTGACGCATATCAAAAATTCATAAACGAAAATGTTTTTTCCTTCCTAGCTGAAAAGGGCATAGAGTGGCATTTCAACCCCCCGTCATCACCACACTTTGGCGGCCTGTGGGAGGCCGACGTTAAGTCCGTAAAATATCATCTGAAACGAACAATTGGCGAGCAAAGATTGACGTTCGAAGAGTTTACGACGGTGCTAACACAAATAGAATCGTGTTTAAATTCAAGGCCACTTTGTCCATTAACCACTGACCAAGATGATTTAATGATATTAACCCCAGGTTATTTTTTAGTTGGAGACGCTCCATTCGCATTACCGGAGATGGATTCGCTACACATGAGTCTGATGAGCAGGTGGCACCACTGCCAAAAACTGGTGCAACAATTTTGGAAACAATGGCAGAACGAATATTTATCGCGTTTACAGCGGCGACCAAAATGGTTGGTGAAAGAACCAAATTTGCAGATAAATGATATGGTTTTGATCAAAGATAAGAGATATCCCAGCAACCGATGGCCTCTCGCGCGGGTAGTAGAATTGCATCCTGGAGATGATGGCATGGTGCGTGTCGTAACGCTGAGAACAGCAAATGGTTTAATGAAGAGACCGATTGTGAAAATATGCCCTTTACCTACACAAGACAATTCCCAATGAATTTCGAATCTGCCATTTGCCATAATATCATTAGCACTTGTTTCTTTTTAGGTTAAACCAGTACGCCGGCTTAAGATGTTCCTGGGAACATCATCGTGGGGGAGTAATGTTTGCGCTGGTCGCCTGGACATGCATTCTGTTTTGTCGTTTTGCTTCTACGTACGAGTCTGTCAACGATGGTGTGTAAAAACATGTCAGGTGGGGAGATGTAAAAAGAAGGAGAGGAGAAAAAAAAATGCTATTGTAAACAAATCATCAAGTCGCAAAAAAAAAAAAAAATTTAACTAATAAAACATATCTATAAACACAAAGATCCTTGGGTTTTTAACTAAAAAAAATTGAACTCAACAGCTCTTGAAGTAGCCCAGTGTGCACACGAACGGACGCGGATCCATTTCGGATCCGTATCGGATCCGTTTTAGGTCGAAAAAACGGAATCAGTATTATTTTAATTTACGGATCCGTTTCGGATCCGTATCGGATCCGTTTTAGGTTAAAAAACGGAATCAGTTTTACTTTAATTTACGGATCCGTTTCGGATCCGTATCGGATCCGTTTCAGGTTAAAAAACACAATTAGTTTTATTTCATTTTACGGATCCGTTTCTGATCCGTATCGGATCCGTTTTAGGTTAAAAAACGGAATAAGTTTTATTTTAATTTGAGGATACGTCACGGACCCATTACGGTTCCGTAAAAAAGCAGTTAAAAAAGGAAATCTGGTATTATGGGTTGCAAAATAGCTAACAATTTATTAACCGACCTAAATGGTATGTTTTCCTCAATTGACCATGCAGCTATTTTATCTGCAATATTATCAGTCGGTTTTGTCCGTCTGTCCATGTGAGTAGTGTCATCATTGTCAACGGACAGTAGGTCATACCTGTTTGTCGATGCATTTTCCTCATTATTGTCTAATGCAGGTACATCTTCTACCGACGTGGTTGAGTGGTTCGTCTCTTCCTCCAGTACAGGTTCTAGGGCATTTTCCAAAAAGACTGTTTCATTATTCCTATCAGCATTTTTCTTGTTGTCTTTAAAAAATGCATTAAGGAATTCTGATACGTCTCTTTTAAGCACTTTGTTATTTTTAGTTTGGGATATACGAGAATGCAGAATGCGCACATAACAATTATTTACAATTTAGGGTTTAATGTGTCACTATTTTTAAATAAAGACATTCTATGGCAAAAATGTAAGCATTATTTCTATTCTGCACTTTTATAAAGTATAATTCACAAATTTTTTTTTGAAGCCACTTTTATCAAAGGCCAAATTTTATAAATCTGAGGCCACAAATAATTCATTTAACATTTCTTCATATCAATTACAAATTCAAACGAACAGTCAAACTTATTTGCATTTCAAGTTGATAACAATAAGCTTGCAAATATACAGCTGTAGTATTCGTTTTTCGTAAATAATACAAATTTGTTTATTCAGTTGCATTCCAAAAGAAGTTTGGCGATGTGCCAATATCTGTAGTGGACGAAGTGTCTAAAAAATTTTTCCACTACGCGCACGACCGTGTCCAAAAAAAAAATAAATGTATTATTATTACATAATCTTTTTATAAATGAATTCGTTAATTTTAGTTAAATTTTGAATATTGTTTTTGTTTTTGTTTTTTGTAGCTTTTAAGAATAATTAAATTAAGTGCACTTGAAATATTAATATTAAATAATCATAATCTTTTTATAAATGAATTCGTTAATTTTAGTTAAATTTTGAATATTGTTTTTGTTTTTGTTTTTTAAAGAATAATTAAATTGTTATAATAAAAAAACTATACCAAAAAACTTAACACAAAATTAGATCATTTTTATCACAAGGTAAACCGACCCGCATTGCAGTCCGCTTGTTTGAGACGAAATGATTCCGTTACGGATCCGTTTTATTAAAAAATGCTGATCCATAACGGATCCGTTTTATTAAAAAATACTGATCCGTAACGGATCAGTATATCAAGTCCGTAACGGGTCCGTAACTGATCCAAAAAACGGATAAAAAATACGTTTTCGAATCCGTTTTTTGGGGCGAATTTCTCCCGCAAACGGATCCGTAACGGATCCGTAACGGATTCCGATACGGATAGAAAGTACGAAGAAACGGATCCGTTACGTATCCGTAACGGATCCGTTGTGCACACTGGGAGTTCAGGAAGCCTGGTAATACATCGGCAATATGTAACCTAGGCGCTTTTGTATTTGGTTTTGATCATTTCTATTTTGGTGTTGTCTACTTCGCCTGCGTCATCATCTTCTTGATCTTCGTGCTCAATATCAGTGAGACATCTATCATATGATACCTTAAGATTTTCCCATATCGTTTTTAATTCATCCTTGTGAACCTCAATTGTACGAACTGAGGTTGCAGGAAATTGTTTGCAGCTCAAGTCGGCTTCGAATTCGACTAAACTATCATATATATACTATCATATATATATATATATATATACAATCTCGAAAGTTTGAAAAATGTTTTTCAGAAATTTCCCAACTAACATAGAATAATCCTATTTATAGATCAGTTTGGAACTAAATAGGAAATTTTGCTTGATTTTAAAAGTGAACGAGCGCGAAAACAGTAGTTTGGACAATTTGTAGCTCTTCTATGATTTCAATTTTCAAAAAGGAAGAACATAACTCAATATGTTGTATTATAATTTATCAAACAATACCGTAAAAATAGAAAAATCGATTTAAAACGATTACCCACGTTGAATTTGATTGAATTTTGTATTGATGAACGATGTACATCGGCAACAAATCACAAATTCTAAGAAATGCGCAAGTATTATTCAATGTTGAAGCCTGATAAAGATGTTGAATGCTTATAGACCTTTGATTGCAGATATTTGGATAATGATTTTCATCAACAAATTACTTTATTCTTAGGAAATTTTTCAAAATCTGAGAATCACTGTATTTTTGGCACAGAATATTGCTGGTTATCAGCTATAGATACATATATGCCCTTAAATTTCACTAATCAGCTGTGTGCAAAATTCACTGGAAAGTAAAAAGAAGGTCAGTCATTGACCTACTTACGATGTGGGAATTTCAAATCTCTTTTTTTGGGAAATTTTATGTGATCTCAGAGAGATATCACAGTACTATGTCTTGGTATGGAGTGATATCTCTGGAGTGAGAGGGAGTTTGAAATAAGTAGAAATGTTAATGTAAGCGAATGTTGGGAGTGGGAATGAGTGTAAGTAAGAGACACGTGTAGTTAAGAGAGCTGCAATGTTATGAATGTTTTACATAGATATGTCGAAAGAGATGTTGAAGTCAAACATGCTCGATCTGATATTGCAAAAACCTCACGTGTTTCGGGCTCTCGTTATGTTAATACCATTAACATAAACCAGAGTGATAATTAAATGCGACCACAGTCGTGGAGAAAATAGTCAGTGAATTTTATCAAAAAAATAACAATATCACTATCAATCAAATAATTACCACTTAAACTCACCAGAACGATGAAAACTCCAGAGGAAAGCGACGATATTCACTTCAAGGATTATGTTGATGTTCCTGAGGCCAGTTGATTTTATTTTGTCTGGTCAAAGACTGCGCCAATTTATTTTTGTCTTGACAGAAACGCTGCTGCAATTTGTCCTTAGTGTGTTTTTTAAAATATTCCACTTTTTCTTTCGTTTTTGTAATTGTTGCTAGCTTTCTAAAGCGACAATATTATATTTACTGGAATTTCGTGTTTTTATTTTTATTATTCACTGTTTAAAATGCTTGTTACTGCAATTGTGCTTTTAATTACAATAAATGTCAAACCATATGTGGACAAACTTCCTGGTTAAAGCTGTTGTTGAACAGAACTGGAACGGAGATGAATTCTCTGAGAGAGTTCCCAAATGGAATCCAGCTCGAAGGACCAAATGTTGATATGAAGGGGAAAGGAATCTGGAAATCAAATGGAATCTCTCTTGACCCGAAAAACACAAAATATTTTCATCGACTTGTTTATTCCGTAGAGAAAATATCTCAGAATAGTGAAAAATATAGAATAGGAAAGAAGTAAAACCAATGAGTTAGGATGGTATGGAATATTTCGGATTTATTTCTATTTATCAGCCTTACCAGTATGGAAGATGTGATCGAACAAGGGAGAGATTTTCTACCGCAGTCACGGAAGAGGGTCCCAAGCGTTCGGTTTTTTTAGGCATAAATTTAGTTTCAAACATGGTTACTTTCATGGTATATTTTGATGCAAAGTATTTGGAAGTTTTATAAATACTTTTAGGAATTCAGAAATAAATGGGGATTTGTACATGTGGTACAAACACAATCCTTTGGAATACGTAGAGCGGAAATAAATTTCAGCAGGATCGTAGATATCCGAAAGAAAGTTACGTTTTTCACCAGGATACTGTTCGATGTCCCAAAACGGGGACATTTGATCTATCATTTGATCTATGCTTGCAAAAACCATGTACGCATTTATATTTGAGTCAATAGGAGGTGTATTAAGTTGGTCTGATGTTATCCAACCAAATGTTGAATTAATTGTACAACAGAAGGAGATAAATTAATTTTTCCATCTTTCAGAACTGCCCATAAGACGTCAACTCCTAACAGAAGATCTATTGGACCGGAGACACTGAAATTTTGATCCGCAAAATTGGGGGCCGATATTGTATCAACATTGTTTTTCAAGAAGTGGTAATGTGGTATATCTGGCGTAATTCGATTGATAATATAGGCATCTACTGAGATATTATCCAAATTGAAACACGAATATCTTTGAGATTGACTTGTCCTTTTGTTATGTCAGCATTTGAGGAACCTATTCCTGCAATTGATAATCGAGCATTTGTTCTTTTGTGTCCGAATACTTAGGCACACGTTTCAGTAATAAATAATACTTGTGAC
>JAHXMU010023992.1:0-10517 GCA_019455685.1 Philornis downsi | reverse complement strand
ACGCTACTTGAATTTGTATGAAACAAATTTGTCGAGTCATGTAAACAAAGTCGGGGTGGAATGTTATGATAGATTTTATAAAAACACGAAATCACTTACAGTGATCGGTACATGGCGGTTCGTACCGAATAAAATTTGTATAATTTCAAATCTAGTATAAAATGTAAGATATGTAGATGATTCCAACAGTAAAGTCTGCCTTACCCTATATTATCCGGTAAATGGAAGGGCATCAAAAATTTTCGCAATTAAAATACAACAAAAAAGTAGTAATTTAACTTACAAGGGTTTTAGTTTGGGTTTTGTTTGACAACTTGTTGTTTACAAATAAAATGGTTCGATTGCTCGAAATATGAACTTTAGGGAATATCACTGGATTACAGGCAAAAATCACTTCTCTTTTAATTCGTAATAATATTAGGTGCGCAACTAAGTTATCGTTTTTTTATATAAAAATGCGACTTTATTATAAAAACATGTTTACGAACGATTTATTGAAATTCCGTCACGGTAAAACTGTTCATCTTTTGAGGCTTTCCACGAATCTAGCCATTCCTTGATGTCTTCATATGAGCGGAACTACTGGTCAGCCAGACCGTGTGCCATCAAACGGAATAAGTGATAATCGGACGGCGCAATATCTGGAGAATATGGCGAATAAGGTAAGATTTCTCATTTCAGCGTTTCCAAGTAGGTTTTCACGGGCTTTGCCACCTGAGGCCGAGCATTATCATGCTGAAAAATCACTTTTTCGTGCCTCTCCGCGTATTGTGTTCATTTCTCGGGCAGAGCTCGGCTCAGTAGCATTAACTGAACTCGACTCCAATCCTCAGTGATGGTTTCGGTTGGTTCCAACAGCTCGTAATAAATATCACTGACCTGGTTCCACCAAATACAAAGGATAACTTTTGCAATGTGAATATTCAACCGAGGCGACGGCGTAGAAGCATGACTGGGCAGCCCCCATAACTTTCTTTTCTTTGGATTGCTGTAACGAATCCATTTTTCATCACCCGTTGCAATACGGTAAAGAAAAAATCTTCCTTTTTCGACGATGAAGCAGTTGTTCACAGACGAAAAACGACGCTCAACGTCCCTTGGCTTCAACTCATGAGGAACCCAAATTCCTTGCTTTTGAATCATTCCCAACGCATGCAATCGCTAGAAAATGGCTTGGCCCGCAACCTGCATTTGACATGGATCCCCACCAAGCAATACCGTCAATTCAGTGTCTCCGAAGGATTTTCGGCTTCCTTAACGTGAACGGTTGTCAACACCAAAATCACCGTCTTCAAAGCGATAGATCCAATCTCGACGCGTTGTTCCACTTAAAGCAGCATCTCCGTACACATTTTGAAGCTCTCGATGAGCTTCAGCCGCCGTTTTTTCGATTGAAAGAAGAAAATCAATACATCCCGGATATGACGATTATTTGGCACAAATTCATACATATTCACACAACCAAAGGAATGTGACGTCGAAAGAAAATCTCTATTGCGTCGAGACGATATGTTCACCATATGTCTAAGCTTGGCTCATGGCGTTTAGGTTATGGCAGAATCCACTAGCACTTACTGCTGGCGCCATCCATTGGCAAACGGCGGGAACTTAGTTGTACACTTAACAATATAACAACACATTTCATTATTTAAAACAATCCTTAAGTCAATTACGATGCTCTTACAGCTTCATCTCATTTTTTTTATGGCGTTACGTTGTGCATGTTTTCTTGTCAATGGGTGTGAGCAGTCCATAAGAAAAATGGGAGACGTAGAGAAAAATGAAGACGAAAAGTTTCACTCGTATGACGATATCAAGGAATGGCTACATTCCTGGATAGCCTCAAAAGATGAACAGTTTTACCGTGACGGAAATCGAGCTTTGCCATAAAGATGGCAAAAAGTAGTAGCTAGCGACGGGCGATACTTTCAATGAATCGTTTGTAAACATGTTTTTAAAATAAAGTTGCATTTTAGTAAAAAAAAAACAGCGGGAAATTAGCTGCGCACCTAATATCTTCCTATAAACTGCACTGAATCCAGCCAAATTTGACACACGTTATGCGTTTGGTAAAGTAAGTTCTGGGAATGGAATACACACCCCAAACATCTCTCATACCAATCACCGATTTGACCCAAGCATTCTCAGCTTTACATCTTTTTAGTAGTTGTACTAAGCTAAGTCAAATTTGGCATACATTATGAATTTGGTGCAGAAAGTTGTAGTGATGAAAAAGGTGGGCATTGCTAGATCCTTTCTGGTACCTCCCATACAAATTGGACGATTATTAAAAATTTAATTTTAATGCTAATTCGTAGAGACTGCAGTTACTTAAACTGCTTGCAATTATATTGAATTATATATTCATCTTTCGTAAAATGTAAAAAACAACTGGATTACCAAGGGAGTGGTTGGGAACTCCCATACAAATTACATGATGTTACCCAAACATTGCTAGGTTCATACATTTCATTCTGTTGCACTAAATTCAGTATACGAGTAGTTTAGCACGCATCAGGCATTTAGCAAACTTAGTGTAGCAAGTGAATATGGCAGAGTAATTTCTAAAATATTAAGCGACTCATTACGTCCATTTTGGAACTCCTCACACTTCTGCAAAATGTTTACCCGACTGAAATTTCTATGCTGGTTTGAGAGCAAAAAGTTAAGACCCAATTTATATAATTGACAACATAGAATTGATAAATTGAACTTCTTCTTTTAGGAATATTCTTAATTATTATTAGTTAGAAGCAAAAAGTTAAGATTTAATTTGTATAATTGACAACAAAGAATTGATCAACTGAACTACTTTTTTCGGGAATATTCTTAATTATTATTAATTTCATTTTATAATCATATACTAATTTTATAAAACTGGCATAACATCGCAATTGATATTGTTTTAGTTTAAACTTGTAACAAATATATCCAGTTCTATAAATATGTAATATACGAGTATGTTAGTTCTAGTTCTCTCTGCGAATGTAAACGGCGTACAAAAGAAATTATTTTCAGGTAAATAAAATAATAAAAAAGATTGCAAGTAGTTGAACTTCAGCAAAAAGGACGCCAGAAAATAAGCTGCGGTTGTTGAAGCTGAATTAAATTAACTCTCAGATACCTGAAGAAAGACGCCTCTAAAGCTTCAGTGAGACATTTAATTCTTTGTCTGTCGGCCAAGCGAAACAAAAACCCGCGCGTGACTACAAACAAAGCAAAGTAATCGATCGCGGATTCACGTAGGTAAAATGGAATTAAGAATACCTGCGTCACCTTACTCACAACTAAAGGTGGATACAGCGCACCGAGCTCAATGTCAGGCCAAACGTCATTGTTAGCTCCTGTACTGAATCCATTTGTTAGGAACAAAAGTATTAAATACGACAATGGCTCGAAAGAGAAATTCGCAAGTGAGAGCATCGAAGTGCACTTACACAAGAGAGACCAACACAATAATGCAGCACAATAATGCGGTGGAAGTAGGTGTGATAATGATGGTAAATACCTAACACGGCAGACCGACTTTGATTGTTACACACGCATAGCATGCAAGTTGAATCCGCAGGTAAATGCAAGTGTCAAAAGAGCTGGGATAAAGCAATATGTTAATAATGGATAATCCGAGGACTCTTATTCGAATAAATTTGACATTCTGTATAAAGACAGTTCCTGCCGCCAATATAATTACATTGGTTCCTGCAGTGTACATGGTAGCTGATGAAGGTTACTACATAGAAACTCAAACAGTTTATTTTCACTACTCAACCGGTTGTGCTGCAAATTTTACTGAAACATCAATGAGTTCAACATTGTGTTGTCATCGAAAGTTAGTACTTGCAATTTGTCACAGGGTGTCCGTCGGGAAGGTATACTACTTTGTTTGTTTATAATTTTTGATTAAATGAAATAGAATGGATCTTATATTGATAAATGTTTTATTTAATATCGGCAATTATGTATGGAATGCAATATCAAATAAATGTAAATGTTAAACACATTTTTCATTGCACTCTCACACATTTCACGAGATATTTTATTGATTTCACCACGAATATTTTGTTTAAGTTGCTCAATCGTTTTTGGTTTGTTTGCATAAACCTTGCTTTTAAGACATCCCCACAAAAAGAAGTCTGGAGCAGTCAAATCAGGCGACCGTGGAGGCCAATCAACATCAACATTTCCTGAAATAACTTGTTGTGAAATAAGGTCTCGCAGTAATTCCATTGTAATCCTAGCGGTATGCGATGTGGTACCGATTTGTTGATACCACGTGTTAATCAAGCCCAAAGCATGCAGTGGCGTTAAAAAGTTTTCACTCATATCATCATATCGCTTCCCGTTTTCAGTTTCAAAGAAGTAAGATTCAATGATTCCACCTGATTAAATTGCACACCAGACTGTCACTTTTAATGGATGCAAAGATAACTGATGAACAGTTCGAGGGTTTTCTATTGCCCAGAACTGACTATTCTGCTTCAAATGAAAATGAGCCTCGTCACTCATTATGATTTTTTCATGAAAATCGGGTTTCTCATGGACAAGCTGTAACATCCTATTGGCATATGTACGGCAACGTAAATGGTGTTGTAGAAGAAGCTCTTGTGTCAACTGAATCTTAAATGGAAACAAATGAAAATCCTTGTGCAAAATTGTGGTCAAAGTCGTTCTTTGAAGACCAGGCTCTTGAGCTCTACGTCGAATTGAGGTTGATGGATTGTTTTGAAAACTTTCTTGAGCAGCAGTTATGTTTTCAGCCGATCTTGCAGTACGTTGTGGTCCATGCTTGGCCCTATCAGCTACAGATCCTCTTTCTTTGAAATCATTCACTACACGATAAATAGTGCGTCTTGTTGGCACGTTGTTTCTCACAAAAATTTCACGTAACTTTCTCATCGTCACAGTAATCGATGCTTGATTTTAATAAAATGTTTTAACGATTAAAACACGTTGGTTTGTCAAATATTTTCCATGATAAATTTGCCATGTCTCTACTTTACGACTGCCAAATATAAACTGTCAAGTATAATGTTTATCAAAATGGCGGCAAAAAAAGTAGTATACCTTCCCGAAGGATGCCCTGTAGTACTATCGTACTTTTGCAACACTAATTTTTTTTATACGCCCTTCAAATTATGACAGTTTTATTTGTTGTCTCGAAATAACAGGTGTCTCAACTAAACAGGATACGTAATATTTCCGGTACTGCTGTGTTTCCAGAATTTGTATACTTTTGCAAATGAGCTCAGATTTACTCAAATTTGTCAGATGCACTTGATAATGTCGTGAACCCCGCCTTATATTGGCAAACACATATACAACCTTATCACTCCAAACAGAATAGTCGACCCGACGTCCTAGTCGTGACACATTACCAATAAATACCCAGCAAAAAAAGTGGAAACAATTCAAATAGAATGCATTTTTAGCACTTCTAAAAATGCAAGCCATGCAGATTTATAAACTACAGCAAAATACTTTTTAAACACTTTCAAAACTGCTATAGTGAAGTACTTAAATCATTGGTATTATTTTTATTTATACTCTGAAATATTATTAGTATGACCGATACGCAAAGCTAGTCATTCTTTTTGTACAAATTACAGATTAGAAATATTCAGAGATCAAATAAATAAAGCGTATACATTTCATTGAGGCTAAAAGTTTCCGTCCCCAGTACTGTGGATTGCAGTTCATGGTAGAGGCTATAGATAAGCTTCGACAGTACAAAACATTAGGCGCCCTTCTAATTAAGTATTTTTTTTTTATAGAAAGTACCAAATACGGAGGATCTGCGAGCAGTTTTTCCAAGGAAACAACTATTAAACAAACAGTAATACGATAAAAATGATACTATAATAAGCAGTTATTTTAAGTAACAAAAATTTGTAACCAAAGATTTGAACTTTCATTACATCTATATCACTCGTGAGTATATAGAGAAAAGACATCATAAAACTTTGCTTGCCTCCTATGCATCCCTATGTTAACTTCATTTTTCGCCATTTCCCCATCACAAGTTGTGATGAATATTTGCTTCTTTGGATGCACTTTTTTTGCTTGGTATAATCGTTCTCTCTTGCTCACTTGTGCAGTTGTGCTCGAATTGGCAAAGTTCTGTGTTAAAGGTTTTTGCCGATGGTGCAACAACTTTAGTGATAAGCGCGTTGTTGACGAATCGAAACCGCGCGCGCAAATATAACAAAATAAACGCAATTAACTAAATGCATAGGAAACGATGGCCATCGCTGCTATATTAATATACATCGTCATAGCGTTGACTTCATTGATCGTTTACTTCATACGAAAACGTTTGAACTATTGGAAAGAACAGGGTATCGCTCATGACAAACCCTCCTTTACGGCCGGCAATTTTCAGGGTGTTATGACTACACGCAGCATAGCAGATTGTGTACGTACGACTTACAATAATCACAAAGGATCGGGACCATTCTGTGGCTTCTACTTCTTCCAGAAACCGGCAGTTCTGGTGCTGGAGCCAGCTCTAGTGAAAAATATCCTCATTAAAGATTTCTCTAATTTTACCGATCGTGGCCTGTTCCACAATGAGGAGGATGATCCTCTAACAGGACATCTATTCCTGCTCGATGGTTCTCGATGGAAGAATTTGAGAAACAAACTATCGCCCACCTTCACCTCAGGCAAAATGAAGATAATGTATCCCACCATTATACAAGTAGCGGAGAGATTTGTCCGGGTATTTGAGGAATTGAATACGAAAGATAACGTCATCGAAATCAAAGAACTCTTGGCTCGATTCACTACCGATGTCATTGGCTGTTGTGCCTTTGGCATTAACTGCAATAGCCTGAGAGATCCCAATGCGGAATTTCGTGTAATGGGCAGAAGAACTCTAACAGATCGTCGACATGGAAAATTATTAAACGGTTTCATACAAGGATTCCCCAAACTGGCAAAGAAATTACATATGCGCATAGTTCATGATGATGTTACCAATTTCTTTTTACGTATCGTCCGCGAAACTGTGGCTTATCGCGAGCAAAATAACATTAAGGCCAATGATTTCCTCAGTATTCTTATAGATCTCAAAAATAGTGAAGAGAAAAATGCCGATGTCACCTTAACTTTGGAAGAGATGGCAGCCCAAGTATTTGTATTCTTTCTGGGCGGTTTTGAAACCTCTTCATCCACGATGGGCTTTGCTCTGTATGAATTGGCTCAACATCAGGATATTCAACAGAGAATGCGCGACGAGATTAATGAAATATTTGACGAAAGTGGTAAAACGACATATGAGGCCATACACGGTTTGCAGTATATGGGCCAAGTGATATCAGGTAAGGAACTTCTTCCTATATTAGACTGGTAAAAGAGACTGGTAAAAGAGACTGGTAAGCAAACATTTCGTGGAAAAATTAATTTAAAGAAATATATATTAACGTGAGTGGTGTCTGTGTTAGAGAATTCAACACGATAATAATTTAACTTTTGTTTGCATAAATGGGAGCTCGAAACTAATACGTTTATTAAGAAAGTTCCACAACAGTCTAACCCAAATGTTTGCATAACCTTTTCAACACTCGCCCTATTATCGCTAATATACGGATATCAACTAATATATGATAGACTAATACGCAATATCGAATACCTGAACCAGCAGGAAAATGTTGCTCAGGTAAACTGACTTATATATAACTTCACTCAACATTCATCTAAGTGTGCAGAGTGTCAGAAGGGTGTGATGAATTCTTATCAACAAATTCGCAATATTCCATTTAGTATGATGAATGGAAAATATGAATGGGTTATATTAGACAATTTGTACTAAATATAGCACACATGGCAAGGACATCCGCTTGACTTAACGCTAATGGCAACGCTAAGTTTGTCAATCTCATGACATATGTCAAATTTGGCTGAATTCGCTTGAATTAACTACTTGAAATTTTTGAAGCTGAGAATATATCTATACATGTTAAATGGGGCATTTTTATGGAGGTTATCTGAAAGGATGTGGTTACTTAATCTATTTTTTCCTTAATGTTGCCAGACACTACCGAATACCATAATGAACAAAAATTTACATTACTGCTGCCAACGCAATGAAGTTAGTTTGAAAATATTGAATATCAGAAAACCGGTTAATTTATACAGTGCCTTTCACTTGAATAGCACCACCTTTAAACATTTTTCTAAGCCCGAGTTTTTCCAAAATAATAATTATAACAAACTGGTTGTGCTTTTATAAATCATATTTCACGTATCTGCTGTAATCCTATAACATAAATTTTCTTTTATTTTAATGAACTAAGTACTAAAACACTAAACCCAAAAAAAAAGTCAGAAATTCAATTTCAGTTTTTGGTTCATTTAAATAGCCTCCCCTTACAAAAATTAGGATATACAGGAAAACATATATTCTAAAGATATTATTGTTTGCTTTTATCTAATTTAAAAATATGTGTTTTAAGTAAAATTTAGTAGTGGGTGCTTCCGCCCTGGTTGAGAGATACATTAATATATGAATGTTCGGTAAAGAATCATACAGTTTTTTGATTAGGTCCAGCGAAATACACGACCAGGCCTATTTAATTCCATCAATGAGTTCACTTTTGCTTGAATATTGGTAGCTTGATAAGTACACCTTTCGTACTAGCCATCCCCAGACGTGTTCAATAACGTTTAAGTCTGGAGAGTAAGGCAGCCAGTTCGTAACCTCAACAGTTTGGCTTTTAATCTATTATTTGACGACTTTTGTCACTTTTGTTTTTTCTGTGTGGATTGGAACACATTCCGAAAACACTTCTAGCTTCAGAAAAAGCTTTTTCCAGCACAGCTTTGGGTGAAGTCTCATTCATTTTTGCAGAGAGAAACTAAAGCTCTATTGTGTCATAATAAGAGATCGCTCCCCATATCATAACTTCACCTTCCCGGCTGTGCAATCCATTGAGTAGGTATTCCTCTTTTCGAAGATCGTGGAAGTAGTAATTATATTCATCCGGACCCTCTAAATTAACGTTTTTCCATCGGAAAATATAAGTCTATTCCACTCTCTACTCTACGTCATATTCGTACGACAAAATGAAGGCGACCGAGATTGTCTAGCGGTGGATTATTTTTAAGTCTCGAGCGTTGCAAGTGTGCTGTTTTGACACACTTGCACTTACGCCAGCTTTTTCCTTGATTTTGGCAGCAGGTTCGTGTGATTTGAGGCATTTCTCAGAATAGCCCTCTTGTCAGCGGCTGTAATTACACTTGCTTCGACCTTTTATATTATTTCCATAGCCTTCGGGGTCACGTAAATATGTCGATATAATTTTGCGAATTCTATTAGTTTTTCTGGCTACTTGATGAATAGAAAGTCCTCACACCTCGTAAGTTTTAATTTGGATCTTTCCTCGACACTCAAGGATTTAGCTCGGCCCATTTTACTTAAAACCGATTGTTTTATATTTAATTATACACAGTTACTGAAATCCGATCTGATTTATAATGACTGATTTATAATGACTTTCACATTTAAACTGATTACCGAGCGAGGGGTGCTATTCAAATAGACCAAAAAAAGAACACATTTTTCACTCATTTAAAAGAAAAGAGAGAATCAAAATAACGGAACACTTCCATGGCTTGAAATTTTTTGTGGATGATGTGTGGAAGTAGGAGAAACAAATAAGTAAAAACGGAACCGTCATGTGAAGTGTACTTTAAATAGTAGTCACTGTTGTTAAATGATTAAGGTGGCGCTATTCAAGTGAGCGGCAATTTTTTTTTCGGAGGCACCACCTATCTCGCTAATAACATGTAACCCTGTCTTACATGTTTGTCGTACAATTTCGTTGGAACTTAGCCAGGAAATGAAAACCACAGATATGTACGAGTATAGCAATGCTCCTTCTGTTATCTCTCATTTAAAAAAATTTAACGAATTTAAAAAGAAACTGTATACAGATTAACCAACGCCTAACGCCTTCACTGAACCCTAATATGCTATCATTTATCTATTACAGAGACGCTGCGTAAGTACACCATTTTGCCACATCTTAACCGTCAGGCTGTCAATGACTACGTCGTTCCTGGTCATCCGAAATACGTCATCAAAAAAGGGAATGCTCGTCCTCATTCCTGCCTATGCCATGCATCATGATCCTGACTTATATCCAGAACCAGAGAAATTTGATCCTGAACGTTTTGATCAGGAGTCAGTTAAGCATCGCGAATCTGTTAAGTGGCTGTCTTTTGGGGATGGTCCTCGCAATTGCATTGGTATGCGTTTCGGCCTGATGCAGACTCGTGTGGGCATGGCATATTTGCTAAGACATTTTAAATTTTCCGTTTGTGAAAAGACTGAAATTCCTCTGGTATGGAATAAAAGTTCATTTTTATTATCTTCACAGAATGGTATTTTCTTAAAGGTGGAGAAAGTTTAAAGATTTTGTGTGTTATTTATATATTTTTACTATTTGTAGAAGACAATTTGTGTAGAAGGATATTTATATGTTTGCACTTATAAAATATATTTATACTTATTAAAA
>JAHXMU010023990.1:0-11557 GCA_019455685.1 Philornis downsi | reverse complement strand
TATTTTTAAGTCTTAAAAATTCCCATGCTTCTACTTTTTAAAAATACGAATATATTTTTTTATGTTTCGTAGTTTTTTTTAATTGAATATTTAAACCGCCAACACCCTTATGGCCCACCCTGTACTATTTTAATAGTATATGAAAAAAGTAAAAGCTAGAGCAACAAAAGTATCGAAATACTTTTTCGAAAAGGCGAACTCTCGAAACAACCTCTCGTAGCGCCATTCGACTACGAAAAGTCGTACATACGTAAGTGGTGGTAGCAAAACCATCATCTTAACTATTCGGTAGAATAAATGAATATGTACGAGTACATACCAATACATGTTAATGCACAATTACACATAGATTTGTACGCTAGTGTGTAGTGCAATCACTTGTGCCATATACTTGCTTTTGTATGTAAGCATGTTTTGTATATACAAGTGTAAATATGTTTTGTATTTAATTTATACAAATGTTATATTACGCTTGATTTCCTAATATTGATAAATGTAATTGATTGCGCGCAATTTAACTCAATGAACACAAAGTCTAAGAAATACAAATGTACATAATGTACTAATACATCATGCTGTGTAGAAAATATTTAAACTTATTAACGTACATGTTTGCGTGTATGTGGCTAAATCATTGCTTGTACATCTTTGAAATAAATAATGAAACATCTTACTGAGATATTAGAATTACATGAATGAATATTTTGAAATGTATGTTTCGGAATGAATAGCAAGTGGACCAGTGTTATGTTCGAATGAATTAATCTCGATATATTCATCATAAATGGATTAGAACAAGAAAAATAAGTTTTAAACATGTGGACAGTTGTCATAGCTTCCGCCAGCCAAAATCTATATATTCACTATTGGCTTATTGTCAGACGACTGAGTTTGCCAGAAATGAATCGTTTCCATATATAGCAACTTAAATTTTGCCATTTTTCTATAAAAATTGTATATTTTTTTAGTATTTTTCAATAACAACTACCAAACATAGGCGTAGGAAGGGGGTGCAGAGAGGGGCTTAGTCCCCCCCATATTTAAATAACTTTAATATGCTAATGCCTTTAAAAGTAAAAACAAAATTGGGGCGTCCTCGTTGTTTTCATTGTGAGTTAGCTTTGTTCAGGTGTGATTTATGTAGTTGGTCAAAATAATAAATTCATTAATTCGCAGTCTGCTGTAGTCTTTTTGGAAAGGCGTTATTTTACTGTTGTTTACCTTTATTCATGATAAAATATTTTGTTAAAAAAATCAGCCATGGGTTGAAAAAGTCATTGTTCTTCGGAGGAGAAAAAAATTATTTCAAGACTAAGAGAAAGTGGCCAAAGTGTTCGTTCTATAGCAGAAACTATGAATCGGTCGCTATTATTTGTACAAAATGCTTTAAAGCCTAAAAAGCTTATCGAAACTCACGAAAGAGCAAAAAAACTTTAAAAACAACAAATATCCGTATTGTAACACTTGCGAAGAAGGACTCGTTTGTGTCTTCAAGAGCGATTTAAGCAGAAATTGGAAATGTAATTTCATCGCGAACGGTTTGTTGTAGACTACAAGAAGCACATTTACCAGAACGGATAGCCAGAAGAGTTGTTTTGCTTAGACAAAAAAAAAATGTAAAGGCTAGATTGGCGTTTGCAAGAAGTCATTCCAGTTGACCTGGAGGAGACGGTGAAAAAAAATGGCGAAACATTTTGTGGAGCGATGAAACAAAAATTAATGTATTTGGAAACGACTGAGCGTGGAATGTTCGACGACCTAAGGGTAAGAAATTCCAAGTTTGCTTTACAAAGAAGACGGTCAAGCACGAGGGCGGCAATATTATGGTCTGGGGTTGTTTCTTCTCTAATGGTGTCGGTCCGATGCATCGAATTACCGACACTATGACCAGATTCCCCTACAAAGATATCTTGGAAAATACGATGTTGAACTGTGCTGTGGAAATTATGCCTCTTAGACGGACATTCCAGCAGGATAACGATACGAAGCATACTTCTAAGTTGGCAAAGGATTGGTTTCAAGATAATAATTTTGCCCTTCCTGGCCAGTCAGGAAGGAAGTCAATCTCCGGACCTAAATATAATCGAAAATCTTTGGGAGAGTTGAAACAAAACTTGGGGAGTAGGTTCTTAAGAATAAGGATCAGTTATGGAATTTTGTTCAAAAAACTTGGTATGAAATACCAGTAGAAATCTGCAGGAAGCTTATGGCCAACATGTCAAAAAGGGTCAACGAAATAATTGAAAATAAAGGTGGATATACCGGCTTTTAACGAATCTCAACCAATTTAGCAGAAAAAAACTGGTTTTTTTTTTACTTTTTTGCTTACTTTATGTACTTATTATTTTGTCCAATGTTTTTTGATTAATTTCTTACTTTTTGAAAAATACTCTAATGTAATTTTTTTTTTGTTATTGTTTTTGTATTTATTTTATTTCTAATGGTATAACAAAAGAAATTAGTTATTGTTTTTTCTTTTAATCTAAATAAATTTTTGTCTACGAGCCTCTCAAAAAAAATATATAGAGTGTACTTTTGACCACATATATAATATATAATAATCAATATGTCAAGTATGAGAAGAGGGCTTTTTGGAACATCAACTTATATGGCGACAGATAAGTGCAGTCGATACCTAGTCCACACGGCTATGAACTGCAAACTATAAAGTGGCATCGGCCTCTTTACTTTTTCGCCGCAATCCCGTGAAGTATGGTGTATAAATCACGAATTGGTAGCAGCTTTAGCTTTTGCTTTTGCTGCGCAGCTTCAACCAGTGAGTTTGGCCGATAGCGTAGGGGTCAGGAGTCCCCAAGACTAAATTGCCGCCTGATCATTTAGTGTGGGAACCCTAGTGGGAGCATTACGCGAGTTGTGGTTGGTACCAAAATCGCTGGTAGAGACTTTGTGATCGAATGTGAAGTTGCATTACAACAGGGTGCTACAGACCCATATAGTACCAGAGATGATACGATAGGCCTCACCTCCGCCTATGGGGATTATGTTCCTTACTAGCATAATCAATTTGGTATCTTCTGGCTGGAAGAAAGGGTTGACAATTGCGGTAGCCTGCTGCCAAAATTGTCAGTCCCTATTCCTAGATAGTCCAAGTTTAACTTGGTTATCCCAGGAGATAGGACATTATTATATGCCTAGTGTGTCGCACACCGTGAGTAAGGCCTTTACGGCAAGGCTCACGTTAAATCCCCGTGGACTCTTCATTCTCAGAGGTTTTTCTTTTGTGTAGCAATATTTAGTTCTATTAAATTATTACTTTTCTAAATATTCACTCCCAAAACTCGCTAACTAAATGTCATTAGATATGTATTTCATAACCTCCAGTTCAAATTGTTAAAAAAAATATGCGATTTTTTCTTCAGTGATGTATTACTCACGCAGATTGATTGCTTGATACATAATTCACGTGGTCAAAATACCTGCGGGAAAAGGTTAAACAAATGAAAACCATAAATTTAAAAAAAATTTTAAGTTTGTGTTTAGTTCATGGTTTATTTTATGAGCCCAATGAGATTAACGTAGCTTTTCACTTGTCGCCATTACGTCGAAATATGATGAATTTAACATGAGCTGTTCCAACCACAAAACAAAGTGTTCTTATGCATCCTGAAATTTTGTTATGCATTGACGCATGGGTTAGTAATTTATCAGGCATATATTTTCGGAATTTTAAATTTATGGGAACATGCCCTAATTTGCTTACATTCTACACTAATAAACTAGTTGCAGTAACAGTGTTTAATTTATACACCATACAAGCACACAATTATGTGACGATCTACAGGTGAAAATATTATGCAATTTTTGGGAATAATTGGAATAAGGATAACAAACTGAAATGTGATGTGAAGCGTAAATAGTATTAATTAATTTTTATGTTGGTAAATAATGGTTAAATAAAAAACAAAGTTTTTTTTTTTGATACCATCATTTAAAAATCATGATAGGGATTGTGAAAATATGGCCTAAATTTCAAATACGCCCGTCAAGAGCAATAAATAAAGAAGCCCACGAAAAATTAAAACTATGTATTAAATAATTAATCTGTCCAGTAGCATATTTAATTTGAAATTCGGGTGCAGGAAAAAGAAATCCATTATTTTTCCAATAGATGGTTTTACAAATCTATAAATCGCATCGTATAAGTGCGGTCAGATTACGCCAGATGGCGTTAGCAAGGTAAAATTTCATATTTAAAAAACTAGTTAGATAGTTTTGTGATTGCTTCACTCCATCGTCAAGTTCGGCCGTCATGTAAACATTGCTGCCATTGCCTAGGAGTTTAACATTGCACTACAGAAAAAACCGTTTGGAATCTCTGAAATAAAGATGAATACAAAAGGAAGCTCTACGTTTGAATGCCACACGAGTTAACGCAAAAAAAACTTCATGAACGGAATTTCCATTAAAGAGTCACTGCTGAATCGCATCACAATCGACCGATTTCTGAAGCGGATAGTTACTGACTATGAAAACTAGGTGGCTTACACAACGTCCAGTGAAAACGATCTTGGTTGTATACCAAAGAGCTAGCATAAACCGTGGCCAACCCGAGGATGATGGCTAGAAAGATTTTGCTGTGTGTTTAGTAGGATTGGCAGAGAATCACCTACTATGAACTGTTCCTCAGCGAGTACACACAAACTCATAATTCCGATTTGCACTGTCAACTATTGGACCATCTGAAGTAATTAATCTCTCAGAAGTGGTTAGAGAAGAGGAATTATGTTTTAACAGTACAAAGCCAGACCACACATACGAGGTGAATTTTCAACTTCCGTGGGCTACGTACATTCGACTTTCGATGATTATTTTTTTTTTTTTTTTTTTTATTGGTACACTCTTTTCGAAAATATGTTGACGATTTTATCCATGTAGCATGTTTAGTTTGTTTGTGAGAGCCATAAATAAGACAAGTGTTTTGCGTGTTCGGAAAAAATGGATCAAAGAAGTTGCATCAAATTTTGTGTAAAAACCCGGAATTAAGTGCTCAAAAACACTTGAAATGTTGACAGTGGCACACCATGAGAGTACTCTGAGTCAAAAAGATGTTTACAAGTGGTACAAGCTTTTTACAGAAGATAAGACAAGATGAGAATGACGACGCTCGCTCTGAACACCCCAGGACACTAACAACCGTTGAAAATGTTGAGAAAGTGAAGAAATTTGTTAGGGAAAAACATCAAATCACAAATAAAGAAGTAGCTGAGGATGTCGTTATATCAATTGGCTCATGCCATGCAATCTTTTGGTAAATTTTGAGCATGAAACGTGTGGCAGCGAAGTTCGTTCAAAAATTGCTGAATTTTGACCAAAAACAACGTCGTATGAGCATCACTCAAGAATTTTTGAATGACGTCAACGATGATCCAGATTTGCTTAAAAGGATCATAACTGGTGACGAATCGTGGATATATGGTTATGACATCAAAACCAAATCCTAGTCGTCCCAATGGAAGATTCCAGAAGAGCCAAGATCAATAAAAGAACGCCAATTTCGATCAAATGTCAAGGTTTTGCTCACTGTTTTCTTCGATTACCATGGCGTAGTGCGTCAGCAGTTCTTACTACAAAGTCGTACGGTAAATAAGGAATATTACCTTGATGTTATGCGCCGGTTGCGTGAGGCGATACGAAAAAAACGCCCAGAATTGTGAAAAAAATCATGACTTTTGCATCATGATAATGCACCTGCTCACTCATCTTTGCTTGTGAGAGATTATTTGGCGAAAAGCAACACCGTTATCATGCCTCAACCACCGTAGATAACTAAACATGCAATATGGATAAAACCGTCTACATATTTTCGAGACGAGTGCACCAAAATAAAAAAAAAAATCGAAAGTCAAATGTACGTACCCCGCAATATTTGAAAATTTACCTTATTTTATGAACACATCTCGTGCGCCGATAGTGACTCGCCAGAAGCTTCACGAGCTTGCTTGGGAGGTTGTTTAGCATCCATCCTATAGTTCGAACTTGACTCTAAGTGATTACCGTCTGTACCTGTGTATAGTAAATGATTTTGTAGGTGCAAAATGCAACTCAAGAGAAGTTTCTGAAAATCGATTGTCCCAGTTATTTTTTCGCCAATAGGAACAAAGGTTTGTATGTAAGAGAATCATAATGGAATTTACTTCAAAAAGGCAACAAGTTGCCGAACAAAACTATGCATATCTGACCTAAATCAGATCCTTCGATCTATGTACAAATAATGGACTTCTTTTAACTGCATTTTTATTACATTACACATATTAATTTTTATGAAAAATATTCCTAAAAATCCTTTAAATTGTTATTTTCTAAATTCTAACTAGACTTAAATACTCTCTCGATATTTAAATTGTGTAAATAATGCGAATCAATAATCCCCCCTGTGTCATGCATAGCATAATTCAGGGCATATACGTTTATTTACATGACAACAACGTCTGCCAACTCGTTATTTGTATTTGTAACCAACCACACAATAACATTACGAGTGTCTGCATGTAACTGAGTTGCCAACTCAGACGCAGTGGTCTGAGCATCATGGCATTACAGTCGACATAAGCAGCATTACAACCGAAAAAAAACAAAGCTTTGCTACATATTTCACAGCATGAGTGCGGACGGACGCTCGTTAGTAAAGAGCCTCGTTAGACGCAATCCTATGTGTCGAATGTTTTACATAATGTTCATGAAAAATATTGTCAATATATTAAGTCGTTGACACATATTTGAAGGTTGTAAATACCACGAATGTTTGGCGTATCAATAGACAGGAGCCAACAACGCCCCAAAGCATAGCAAATATACATTTGAAGGGCGGCAATGTGATAATGTTAGGTAATGTTTTCGATATTACAAGTTCAAATATTAGGTTATTTCAAAGCGCGCATTGATAATGATCCATTTAATTAGTTGTAGAGTGGCAAGAATTGGGAAATGCAATTACTCAATGCACCAGGTTGACGAAAGCATTCTGTGAACAAGCAGCCAACTCGAGATAATTGTTTTAAGAAACCAATTAGAGGATATATTTTTAAATTTTTTTGAAAGAATTACTGAATTTTTGAAAATACACCATAATTAGCCGTAAGAAAGGCTCAATTGATGAGAACGCCGTGGAATCGACAAATTCGAACTACCCACTGCACTTTCATTAACAGAAGTGATATTTTCGGCAGTGCATACATTACGATTATGCACAGGCCTGTAACGCTTCCAGTTTCTTCAAATTTCTTTATAATCTTGCCAATTCCTTGCACAGAACGCCGCCTATGACGACCATAATCACCCCGTAATGCACGAAAAATGCCCACGTTTGAATCACTACTTTTGTAGTAAGTTTTAACTATTTTTACGCGTTCTTCGGTTGTTAAACATGGCCATATTAGTAAATGGCATACTTTTCACTAAATAAATAACACTTCAGATGATAGATATTTAATAGCAAGACTGACAGTTTTTAAACCGCTAAATGGATAACACTGTATTTTTCCAAACATTTTACTTGCGCTAACTTACAGTGAAATTCAATATATTTTGTTAGTTATTCACGTATATCAATTACTTAAATGCAATAGAAAAATCGCGCTATTTTCGAAATAATCAAAATACTTCAGTTATGAAAATACCTAATTTCTGACACTAAATTCCCGACTCTAATGGAATAAAACCGCCACAAACATTTCAGTTTGAAAAAAAAGTAAGGGTTATGTCCATTTATTGAAATTCCATTCATTGCAATATTTAAATTCAAATAGAAGAATCCATTCAATCGTGTTTGTGAGTGAATATATAAAAATACGTAATTTTTTTAGATAAAATTAATTTGGATATTATTTTATTTATTTTGGAATGTACAGAGTGTTCGTCGGGAAGGTATACTACATTGTTTGTTTATAATTTTTGATTAAATGAGTGAAAATTGATCTTATATTGATAAATGTTTTATTTAATGTCGGCAATTATGTATGGAATACAATATCAGATCAATGTCCGCCTCTGTTAGCCTCACAAATGCCAGCCCTTTGAGCACATTTTTCATTACATTCTCACACATTTCACGCGGTATTTCATTAACTTCATCACGAATATTTTGTTTGAGTTGCTCAAGTGTTCTGGTTTGTTTGCATAAACCTTGATTTTCAGATATCCCCACAAAAAGAAGTCCGGAGCAGTCAAATTAGGTGACCGTGGAGGACAATTAACATCACCATTTCTTGCAATAACTTGTTTTGGAAACAGGTCTCGCAGTAATTCACTTGTAATCCTGACTGTATGCGATATGGCACCGTCTTGTTGATACCACATGTTAATCAAGCCCAAAGCATGCAATTGTGGTGTTAAAAAGTTTTCAATCATATCACGATGTCTCTCCCCATTGACAGTTACAGTTACGCCCTTTTCAGTTTCAAAGAAGTAAGGTCTAATGATTCCTGACCAAATTGCACACCAGACTGTCACTTTTAATGGATGCAAAGGTGACTGATGAATAATTTGAGGATTTTCCATTGCCCAGAACCGACTATTCTGTTTATTCACTTATCCATTCACATGAAAATGTGCCTCGTCACTCATTATGATTGTTTTATGAAAATCGGGCTTGTCTTGGGCGAGCTGTAACATCCTATTGGCATATGTACGGCAGCATAAATGGTCTTGTGGAAGAAGCTCTTGTGTCAACTGAATCTTAAATGGAAACAAATACAAATCCTTGTGCAAAATTGTGGTTCTTTGAAGACCAAGCTCCTGAGCATGGCATCGAATTGAAGTTGATGGATTGTTTTGAACACTTTCTTGAGCAGCAATGATGTTTTCAGCCGATCTTGCAGTTCTTTGTGGTTCATGCTTGTCCCTATCAGTTACAGACCCTCTTCCTTCGAAATCATTCACTACACGATAAATAGTGCGTCTTGTTGGCACGTTGTTTCTCCCAAAAATTTCACGTACCTTTCTCATCGTCACAGTAATCAATGATTGATTTTGATTAAATGTTTTAACGATTAACACACGTTGGTTTAACGAATATTTTTCCACAATAAATTTGCCACGTCTCTACTTTATGACTGCCAAATATGAACTGTTAAGACTTATGTTTACCAAAATGGCGGCAAAACAAAGTAGTATATCTTCCCGACGGACACCCTGTATATATATATATATATATATATATATATATATATATATATATATATTTATTTATTTATATATATTATAAAACACCACAGAGATTTCAGTTTGAAAAGAAAATAATATACCTTAGTATGGATTATGTCCATTTATTAGGATATTTAAATTCAAATTGAAGAATCCGTTCGAACTTGTTTGCGAATTATTATGTGTTGATATGAACATATAAAAATACGTAATTTTTTTTTTTTTTTTTTTGTTAAAATTAATTTGGATATTATTTAATTTATTTCGGGATGCATTTCATTGGGAATAAGTTCACTTTTTTTGGAAATTGTTTTTTTATAGTCCAGAGTTTTGGGACTTATTTTTTCATGTTTGGAAATTATTTCATTGTACTTGGGCCGTTGGAATTATTCCAATTTTTAGGACTGTTTCATTCCACCCCAGTGTGCTTCTGAAAAACGATTGATATTCCGTTAATATGCACAACCTTCAGAAGTTTTTTATATCTTGTCATGGGTCCAACAAGCAATCTGCTTGTTGTTGCCCACAGCCTCAAAACTTGGCCTCACTGTTGCACTGTGATCTCTTGCCTGCTTCTCTTCCAGACCCCTATAACCTAATAGTTATAAACTATATATTAAAAATTAAAACAAAACTAATAAAATGATGTAACAAATAATAATAAATATATGTATACAAAAAAAAATAACTTATGTATATAAGCAAATTAACTTTCTTTGGTGTCAAAGCTCCCACATGCATCAAACATCCGCCCCACAAAATTCTCAGCTGAACCGATCTTACTTTTTCACCACCCTCGTTTCACTGTTAAATCAAAAACAAAGTTTATTCACGGACATACATAGGTATCATTGTTGCACTCGGATTTTGTTGTTGCTAATTTATTATATGCTTTGGTAATAAATTTTATATTTATGTACACATATAGTATGTATATCTATGTTTTTGCACACAAATACTCTTATGCATACTCACACTTATGTGCGCATACCCATATCCTTTGTCTCTTCACAAATCACAGATTCACACTTTGCGTTTGTTTGGGGATTTTCGTGAAGCTTTAAACCATGGAAATTTGTTTCACTTACATTTTTGCGTTGCTAAACTCCCACCGAGTGCCTCCCCAGAAATTTCTTTCCATCACCGGAATAAGTTATTCATATAGAGATTATTGTGACATTTTATTGGGGAAAAAACAGAAGACAAAGAAAAAACGTCACAGTAGAATTGACAGAAATCCAAATAAAATCACCACATGTCGTTAAATGTTTGCACGACGTATCCTCCGCACGTCTATAGATATTTATTTATTTATTTGTTTGTTTTTATTGTTAGCCTGATATCGTTTGTTTGTGTCATTCACAGGCTAAAATTGCGAAAGGCAAAAAGGAATCAAGTGTATCAAGAGAACATTATTTACGTTTCATCAGTTTATGTCGTTTCCCGGAATTTGTATTTATTATCGTATTAACGCTTTGACAAATAACCTTAAGGTATCAATTGTGTGCGTATTTGGCACTGTGCCAGTTCTCCGTTATATGTTTGTAATATTTAAGAAAAAACGCATTTAATTTGTTACACGTAGTGAAGAAACAAAAAACAAAAACACGAAGTAAAATTAGCTTTGGGCAAATAACGCTGCTGCCGTTGTTTGTTAAATCCATTTTGCGTATGATTGATTACAATTCGTTAGCTGGTGACGCAATGTTGACAAAGGATTCTAGTCTGCTTGTAATGATAGAAGGATTCCATGGGAGGAGGGAGGTATAGCATTGGTTGGGGGTAGTTTAAGGAGGTCATAATTTACTTGCATATCATGCCCTCGTTGTGGCAGAGCAACGCCATATGGTCGCTGTAAAATTTCATTTGGATTATGTTGGAAAGCTTCAATTGCAGATTCAATATGGAAAGCTGGTAGCCATTGAAATCACAACCCAAAAAGCCATAGGCACAAATCGAATGCAATGCAACTTCCACCAAATAATACAGCACCTTCACAGTTGTCACCACCGGAACCAAAAACTATTCAGGGGTCGTTCAAAGATTATATGCATACGTACTGTGACAGGGAATTGACGATTTAAAAAGCCTGTTTACAAGAAATTTTCAGAAATATTTTTGTCTTTGGCAAAACTGTCCTCTATGCTGTCGGGGATCTGAATTGTGGGCGATTTTTCATTTAATTTGTTTACATTGCTCGATTTTAATAGTTTTTTTTTTTTATTTATTTATTCATTTGTTTCAGTAATAATTTTACATTTAATATTTATGCCCCTGCGCCACTTGGACATTATTGGGGCGAATTGGCAATATCTATTAAACATTCATATCATATGAAATATTCATTTGGAAAAAAAAATAAATTACATGGCAATAAACAGAAATTATGAAAAAA
>JAHXMU010023987.1:7750-24733 GCA_019455685.1 Philornis downsi | reverse complement strand
ATTTAAAGTGAAGGCGGAACAAATGAGTCGGTATAGAGAAATATCAGTCCGGTGAACTTACTGAAACGTATGTCCTTTTGTCTAAATCGGCTTTGTATCGTAACTTCAGTATTAAGACAAGATATTGAGATAGTTAACATTTCAATTAGGCACAGTTCCAGTCAAGACATGACTTGGGGATCTGATAATATATCTTAGGTTCAAATGAAAGAAGTCAACAGGCATAAAGTTGGATAGACGCGGAAGGTTTCATACCTTCCAGTAAGGATATTGTTCCACAGGGTCGTGGACGATGTACTGGTTTGTCGCAAGATATAAAAATGCAAATAATGTTGCAGCATTCTTCTCCATTGAGAATTAATCAGCTAAAATGGGTCTGATGGTGAGGACAAATCAAATTTATTGGTTCCAACGAATAATGAGTCTACTCGCTTAGGACGCTGTGTGAACGTTGGCAACTGTAACTTTGAGGTAATGGATGAATTTATGTACCTCGTCTCAGCTTTGCAAGCGATTTAATGATAAGCCCTTTCTCGACAAAGAAATATCCAACTGTAGCAGACGTTGGTTTCGTCTATTTTGCTGTATGGCGCACCTACCTGAATCATGACACCAGCGGATGAATCAGACCTTATCTTGAAGTCTTCGAGAGAAAAATATAGGGTCATCATTAAAGGAGAGCACCGGTGTCGCATGAATCATGAACTGTGTGAGCTATATGAAAGCATCAATGTAGCTAAGCGCATCGAAATAAAGCGATCGCGTTAACTGATCGTGAAGGCATTACTCACGGTATGCTAATCACACTGGGCACATACAATGCGATTACCAGCGCCCCTCTGGGATAGCCAAGTTCACTTGAACTATCTAGGAATAGGAGCCGACAATTTTGGGAGCAAGCTACCGAGACTGTCAGCCCCTTCTTCAAGCCAGAAGATACCCAATTGATTATGCTAATATGGAACATAAGTACGAAAAGTTTTCAACCACGAACTCAATGGTTGGCGTAGAATAGGGCGACCAAGACTCCGAAGAACTAAGCTTTTTAAATACTGCAAAAACTTGTGGCGAATTGAAGAAGAACCGCAGAAGACCAAAGCGCTTATAATTAATTTCAACGTGCGGCTTGTATTATACTTATTAGTATATCTATTTTAATCGCCGCCTTAGCAAGTATCTACGTGTTTGCAGAAATTACCTCTTGTACCACATAATACAGCGACATAGCCCGGTTTTCCTTCATAAATGTGTGGTAATTGAAATGATTCCTTATTGTATCTACCAGCAATCACTGTCCGTTGCTTTTAATCAAAGATTGAATGATAAAATGAAAAAATTGCTAAACAATTTCTATTTTTTAAAGTAGGCAAAAGCCTTTTATTGCCTAGATATTTTTTACAAGACCAATCTGTCCTGCCTGCGGGTCATAGTGTTTGGCAAATTTGGTTCATCTCACAGCGCCAGTTCTGCTTACCAAAAGTGGCCCACAGGGCACATTATATCTCAGCCACAACCTTCATACCAAGATAGGTGAGGCTTTTACCCATTTACAGTTTGAGAATATATTGAAGTCGTTCCGACCCTAAGGCCTCTAATCATTCGCTTTACCAGATAAGATTATTTTGCATTATTTTTAAATGCACCAGTTACACTGAGGGAAACATCGGAAGATTTGTGTATCGATTCATCACAATGTAAGAGGGCATGCCAATAACTTTCTCCTCTTATCAATTTTTTAGAATTTTTCAATAAAAATTTAGGGCTGCATCTTAAAAATGATATACGAGATGGAATGGCTCTTTTCTACATCTTTGTGTTCTGTCTACATTTATCCTTCCTATATTTATTATGGTAATATTGCTCTTAATTAATGAATAAATGGTAACATTTTTGAAAAAAAAAACAACTGGAAAGTGACGACGATGTATTCTCTCCTTGAATGGTCAACTTCTTTTCTATTGGAGCGATTTTGCATCAGAAACGACTTCATATTCTCGTATAATATAACCAAATTTTCCCTTATTTCCGCTGAAACAATTAGGGCCACTGCTTTTAAAAATAAGTGAGTTCTTTCCAGCGCCTCCACGTTACCAAGTTTGTCTCTTAACTTAAGCAGTCCACTCTCCCGTACTTAAAACAGGAATGCGAACGAATGGATTCGCGTAGATCGACAGAGATGCTTACGACAGTCAAGAATATCTAACTATATCGGATCTCATAAAAATTCTTCATGGTTTTAGATAGGTTAAGATCGAAATTGTCAAAATTGGACAGGTGGAAAAACACTTGCCTAAAGAAAACTTCGATAAAAATTGGCACTTTTTAGGAACTGTTCAAAACATTATATCATTTACTGGTTGAATGAAAATAGTACCCGTTGGTAGCGTTCAATTACTTTAAACAACAATCTCCACTCATATAATTTTTGCAAAAATCGCTAAAATTGTGGATGCGGTTATTGAAAAATTCTAAAGCTCTTTTTCTCTGGATAAATGGGGCAAATTGCGATATCATGTACAAAAAAGGGTACTTTTGATACGGATCATCTCTGAAATAATGGAGTATATGAAGGTAGCTGATAGCTGTTGCAAATGATCAATCTCTTCTCATGCTTTTTCCAAGGGACCAGCCTAATTGTGTTTGTGCCAAATCAAACAAAAATATCAGTTTTCACTACGAAATAGGCCAAGCTGATATGGTATATGTAAGAAGATGTTATTGACGGATTTACAAATCGTTCATCGTCTACGGCGCGAAGAACCGTGGAATATAGGGAACCCATATTTGCCCTCTCATCCCATGATGTGGATTAGTTTCTTACATTCAGTGAACTTACACGCATTCCATTTTTTAGATTATTTGAACGAGACCTATTGACTAACGACAACTCTGAACGACAATTTGCGAAACTTTTATAAGACATATCGACTAATCGGAGTGTTTGTCAGGCACGTCGAAGTGATCAAAGCACAAAGAAAGATTTGGTGATTGCATCGAGACTCGGACTCACTATGCATGATAGCTGTGAGTGCGATGTTTCTAGGGTTACTATACTCGTATATAACGAAGACAATTTTAGATTCTATATATGTGGGTTCTATTAAATATTTAAGGTCCTCGTGAATAGAATTCAAGCATTAAATTAAAGTTATAGATTTTCCACGAAAATGCCAAGCATTTGTCTAAAACTAGGTTTTAAACAAATTTTCTCGAGGAAAAAACATTGTTTGCTCGTGAAAAAATTTAGCGGCATTGCCAACTTTTCTTGCATTAATTTCCAACAATGGAATCGGAATAGTTGGTGTTTTTATCTCATAATATGTTTGATAATATATTTGTAAAATCGTCAAGTTGCATCTTTCTTCATTATTATTTCATTTTCAAATTTGTAAATGTACCGGATTATCCTTTTTTCGGTTTCAGAATAAAACTTTAATTTCATTATAGTGCTTGGACGTTGTCATTATGCACGAAATACAATATTATTTAAATGACCTCCTTTTTCGCACATTTCGGGCGGTCGTTTGGTGATTATCCGCGTAAACACGGTATTTGATACAAAAAAAGTCTAACGGCGTGAAATCACATGATCTTGGTGGTCAATTGACCCCGCCAAAACGTGAAATTAGGCTTTCTGGAAACATTTCATACAATAAAAGCCAAATCGGTGGCGCGTGGCACCGTCGTGTTGAAACTACGTATCGTCCAGTTCACAATCTTCAATTGCAAGATGAAAAAACTCGGTTATCGTACGGCCATTGCGCTTTGAATTGAAATTCGAATTATCCACCACATTTTCACTAACAGAAGCGCAATTTGACAGTGCGTACATTCCGATGATGCACAGGCCTTACCACATCTGTACCGCTTCCAGTCTCTTAAATTTCTTTATAATCTTGCCAATTCCTTGCAGAGTTGGTCGATTTTGACGACTATAATCAACCCGAAGCGCACGAAAAGTGCCCACGTTTGAATCACCACTTTTGTAGGAAAACCTTTCACTAAATCAATTACACTTCCGATGACAGGTATGTAACAGCTGACAGCCTTGTTAGACTGGCGGTGTTGAAACCACTTAATGGATAACCCTGTATTATCAAACATACTGCGACGTAAAAATGTACATTATTCCAACTTCGTGGAAAATTAAAAAAAGAAGAGGTTGGTGTTGCCACTTACACAAATTTAACTCGTGTATAATATATAGTATAAAATAGCAGTCAATTTTTTTCAGCGCGAAAAGTCAGCATACTAGATAAGAACTTATAGTCAATATTTCGGCTAATTTTGAAAATCAGTGGGATTTAGTTTCCTGACACAATATTCACTACATTTCGGATTATCTCTTTTTAAACAGTTCAGTATAAGCCCGAGCAAAATTCATCATATTCCACACAACAAAACTCATTTAATTGCAGAACTATGTTTACTTATGTATGACACCTACACTGGGTTTTGTAAACGAAATATAAACTATTCCAAGTCAACCGACATATGTAGTTCACATTAAGCCACACTTAAGGAAAAACAATTCTGCGGTTATTTTAAAAATAAGATTTCTTTTTTTATCACAATAAAGATAAGACCCACATTCCAGAACGTGTACACATGTTTGTCTAGTTCGTATGTCACAGTGGCACTAAATCTCTATCATCCGAATAGAGCAACATCAAAACAAAAGAAAAAAAAAAACTGTCTACTTGTATCAAACTGTGGGAAGTCAATGGGGTTGCTACTTGCTGGATTAACATCCAGCTGGTATGGAGAAGTACATGAACGCTGTTGGTTGACAGTGAATGGCCGTAACCGTTTGCTGTAAAAGCCCTAATTGGATGCTATTATTGACCCAGTATGGAATATCGTAATGTCATTTGCATAAACATAAATATATTTTTGCGTAAGTAGAGAGATAAGATACTGTTACCCCTACGTTATTAAGGAAATTTTGTTGTAAGAAAAATAATTAAAGTTCAAAAGAAACAATGTGAAAAGCGGTTGGGCCTATCTTATACAGTTCGCCAGACAGTAAACATGTTTTACATTTATATGTGGGACTAAGAAGATAGTCACTTTTATAGTTAGGAGAGACAGAGGGGTAATAATATTTAGACCAGATATTTCGCTTTTCAAGACTGTGCGAAGTTAAAAGTTTGGCTACAACCCTCTCGAAGAAATCTTCTACATGGTATTTAAGAATATATAGCGTCCAAAATCCCAAAAGTGTTAAAGTTTCATTTGAAGAATTCAACAAAGTTAAAAGAGGTACGAGGCTATTAACGATGATTCGGGTAAAAGGATTGAGAAGCGACTGTACAAAATCGAAATTTGATTCGGAACAATTGAAAACCGTTTATGCTACTGGTTAATCATTCTTTTCTGATTTATCGGTCTGATAGCGGGTACAAGAAAAAAAGAACACACACGCACACATTTAGGAAGTATATTTTCTGCAGAAATTATTTAAAAGTCGTCGATGAGTGTCGGCGGATATCCCTAGAAGCATATTCCAATTGGCCGAAATATCCTCAATACGTAAAGCAAGAATATAACACTCCAAGGTTAGTGGATCATCTGAAGTTCTCAAAGGATTATGTATATATCACTCGAAGTCATGCAATCTCGATTTTGGCGCAAGTAATTCCTCATCCACTGCCAGATTACTTCCAAAATCCAATAGGGAGATGACCGTGCAGTGAAAATGTTCTGTAAGATTTCCCTAACGGATCAGAAAACATGTAAGCAATTCTTATGACATCCAGTATATTAAGGAAAAAAGAGGACACATTTGCGTTCTGCTAGTTATTGAAACATCATTCTAATTTCTAACCAATGACATCATCAATAGTACCAAAATTTGCAGAGTTGTTGTTGTCGAAATACTCAATAGTACTAAGACTTGCAAAAGGTTCTGAAGTAATGAAAAGCTCTAAGACTTTTAGTATCTATTTTGACGTCGAAGCAACTTGATGTATAACTTGTAGCCAACCTCTCTAATTGTGCCCAATGTATGAAAAGCAAGCAGATTATATGCTGTTACTAAACCGATAAATAATGCGAACAAGAGAGAATTATGCAGACTCAACCCACTGCTGTCATCATCAATCTTATGTAACATTTCCCAAAGGCACAAATCTGCACGGATTCGAATCATACTCTCCCCATAAAGACCTGAAGCAAAATGTTGTCAACAAGTTCTAAGGCAGGCATTTATACGTGGAATTCAGATTTAAACTACCTAAGGCTTGCAGCACAGATGTACGTTTAGGTCAGGGTCTCAGTTACACAAAAGTCCCAATCCCTTAGACACCGGTGCTATGAGGGCGACCCCGACCTGACTTATAGATGGTGCCAGTAGTTTGAAAAAATTATTTTGGTAAAAAAGTGGCAACCTTATAAAACATATGTTTTAACTTACGAGACGCCACGTTGTTTAGTTTTTTGTTTTGAGCCATCAAAGTAAACGATCAGAGTGAAAAAATTGGTCACCGTTATGTAATTCAATATTTCTATTTAATAAGTCTGAGTCCAACCAATATTAAAGTCGAGCTACATTCTACTCTGGGGGAGTCTTCTCCTCCGTTTACGACTGTAAAATATTCAATAGCAGAGTTTAAACGAGGCCGTATGAGCTGCCAAGACGAACACAGTAGTGGTCGACCAATTGAAGTGTACACCTCAGATACGGTTAAGATAATCCACAAAATGGTTTTGGATAGATCGCCGGCGAGCTAGCTGAAATGATAGGTATTTCAAAAAGTGCTATACATTGACTGAAGATTTGAAGATGAGAAAGCTGTGCGTAAGATGGGTGCCGCGCTTGCAGCGTCGTAAAGGTGTGTTTGGCGATATTTCACCGCAATAAACTCGAACTTTTGCATCGATTTATAATCATAGATGAGACATGTGTCCACCACTTCGCCCCTGAGACAAAGGGACAGTCAAAACAGTGGACTGGAATGGGAGAATCGTGTCCAAAGAAGGCGAAGACGATTCCATCTGCAGGCAAGGCCATGGCGTCTGTTTTTTTGGATGAGCATGGAATTATTTTTATTGATTATCTTCAGAAAAGAAAATTATACTAATTTATTACAGCGCTTGGGAGATGAAATTATGGAAAAAATGCCGCATTTGGCGAAAAAGAAAAATTCACACATCCACTATTGCGATGGCCAAAATTAATGAACTAAGGTTCGAATTGCTTCCCTCTCCTTCGCTTCCTCGGACTATTTTCTATTTTCAAACTTGAAAAGTTTGGTAAAAGATTTGTCTACAATGAAGAGGTGAAGTCAGCGGTTGATGGCTATTTAAAGGAGGTTCACACTTCTTGCTATAAACAGGATACAGAAGCTATCGCTGGAAAAAGTGTATCGAGCTAACACGAGATTATGTTGAAAAATAAAAACAAATTTTCCCCAACTTTTTGTGTCCTTTTTGTTAGGTCGGGGCCGCCCTTGTAACTATGAAAATATAATAAATTAGTGATAAATTATGCAACGCCAGCACGACCGATGAATGTTAGCAGTAGAAAATTAAAGAATTGGAACAGCTATTAGAATGCCGCAAGCCTTATGAGGAATACAGAATTCTTTTTGTACAGCAACGTAGCTTCGTGCTTTCGAAGCATCATCATCATCTCGATATATCGCCGCTGCGGCCCACACAATATGAAAGGGTCTTTGTGACATTCAGAGAAATGGACCAACGGCACAGTATGTGCCAAGCAACATATCAGACAGTCCTAAGTGATATTTAGTGTGATTGAGCACAGAGACATTTTATTCGTATTGGGAAAACCTGCTAGGAGAGCCTTTTTCTCAGCACTCGCAAGACTTTGGCACAACTGAAATCAACCAAAACTTATATTCGAAAAGAATTGGCAGGGTGGAAACCAGAGTACGTATTTGCTCTCTCATGAGTATCTCATGAACGTCGAATGTGACTCATGAGTTGAGTAATAAATGGAGGCCTTGGTTTGACCAATTCTGCTTTTCGTTAAAGTTTTTATAACTCTTGAGTAGCACATGCTAATTTTTTAAAACTGAAATATGGCTAAATGCCATATTAGAGGATTATCCAAACTCGGAAATAACATCATTTTGGAAATTTGTAAGAAAAGTGCTACATATTGGAGACAAATTTGCAATTTGGAGAATTGTTATAGTAAAAATATGACCATAACTTGGAAAATCAGGAGCCAGGGATTTGTAAATAAAAATGTGTGTCATATGAATGTCATTTGCTTAAAAACTCCTCTACAGGTTAAAGTGATATTTTCATGATTGGGGCACTCAATTTATCAGAAATATCTATCCTATTTATGGTGCGAATCCGCATAATAACAAATCACCATTCTTATTGCAACTCCACTCTGACACCGTTTTCTTTATAAACTTGTTTCACTCATTTAATGATCAAGTTTTGAAACTTTTTTTGAAATATGATAAGCAGGCTATACCGATCATTAGAACAAATTGAAAATGTGAGAACATACGAAATTGGCATTGGAATTTATAAAATGATGCCAAATATTGTTTCCAGGAACTAAAAATATAGAGAGATAATTTTTAATTTCTGCAATCTCTTGTGGGACGAAGACGTTATACAAAGTAATTTCATCATCCTGATTTTGAAATTTTACCGACTTGTGTCATGGCTCCAAAGGAGACAAAGATGCAAAGCATATGGAATTAACCTTCCCGTAGTTTGCAGATTAAAAGCTAAGATGACTGTTGAAAACTAAGTTGCTCCGCACAACTGTAACATATTGAGCAGTTTTAAATTCGAAATTCGCTGTTTATTATTAAGCTGGCTGTAGAAATGTAAGCCATTCTAAGCTGCAGCTATACTTTAATCATATTTTCAGCTATCCTGACAAGGGCCTAATATACATTGTTGCAAGTCTTACCTACACAGAGAGCACTGAGATCAAATTCTGCCCTATACTGGTAAAAGGTTTTAATTCTGTTATCAGAGTCTCGGGGAATCAATCGTTCTAATATGATAGAGAAGTCAACCTCCTCACCAAACTTACGCTCTGTCAATCTTCCATTGGTCGTTATAACTTTGATTAATAGTCAGATTTTTAGACGGATGGGTTTAGATGAAATTGTGTCTTCTCTTGGTCAATTGCCGATTAAATCTTTCGCCTTTTATTAAAGAATTCCGTGGATGGGAGATTTCTAACAAGTCCACATTTAACTAGACGTTAAACTTTTCTCTTCATTGAAACTTTTTTTTTATTGAAAACAATTGACACAGTCAATTGAAACCAATTCACTGCTCTGATTTTACAACATACTTTACGATTACTAAATAGGGCATTTCCTTATTTATTTGTCAACAAATCACGATTCATTTGTAATGATTATTCTCGAAAATTTCAAAATTGAAAATAATCTTTAGTAACATTAATTAAATTCATCCATCACACAGGGCCACATTGCGCATCACTTCCATCTTCTATTCACCATGACGAAATGGCAGCCCCGACAAATGGTCTCATGCAATGGATGTGATGGTAGCAATGAAACCACAGAACGACATCACACATTACATATTTTGGGGAAGCTTTAGAAGTGCATCTGCCAACAAAACCACAAACAAATATCTTACAATGTTTTAGCCATAATTGATTTGCTACTGTAGATCTATGGAAATCATATTCTGCCCTCCCCCAACTAATGATAATAAAGTAATACATTTCGGAGAAGCTATTTACATGTTATCCGTGCACGCAGTATAAGCAGACCACCATCATTGCTGAGATACTTAGTATTTGGGTGAGTAATGTCTGCCTAGAAATTACTGCAACAAATGTGTATATATGTATACGATATGTATGTATATGTATATACGAGTATATATTTATTAGAGGGAATGAGAAAAGAAAATGAGCAGGAGCATCGATATGGTAAATAAAGATAGGGAGAGAGAAAGAGAGATAGAAGAATGGACAATTACCTTAGATTTAGCCATAATTCAAAACGGAGTAGGTAAATTGATTTCATTGACAACCACAATATCGGTCATACATACGTACATATATGTGAAAATGTAGAAAACACCGAGTTTCCAATTCTATTTAAAAACCCATAACTCTGTTTATAACCACATTACTCAGCAAATATTTTGGAAACAACATTTATCCCTATTATTTATGCGCTAAAATGCTTCTTCCTAAAATGGTCCTTTCATCAAAAATCAGGCATTTACCTTAATTTCAATAAACAAATTGGTTTACTGAGTCCACATTACACGTTATACTGAAGCCATAAATCAATCTTGTTAAGGAAAGAGTTCCAGTAATAACGTAATCTCAACTTGTGCTATACTGTGACCGGCATTTCTAATGTACTGAGATCAGAGTTTTCGACGTACTTGTCCCAAAGTTTCTGCTAAACTAAGAACACGGTATCTACTACATATACATACATATTCCAAAGCCTGTGCTATACCTAAACTAAAGTCTGTTTTGCTGATGCCAAAATCTGTGTTATGACCAAATTTCTGCAGTACTAAATACAGAGTCTTCGATATGCTTAGCCATCAGAGCGCCCGGCATGGTGGGAAGATCTCTGTTAAACTAACAGAGACTACAGTGCCCGACATACGGAGATCAAACACCCCCTACACTTTCGGCGATACTATCATACTGAGATACGGATATTTGCTATGATGAGAATGGGGTCTCAGATATTCTGAGACCAAAGTACTTCCTATATGGGGGCAGCTGATATTCTGTAACCAAAATTTGTGTTATACCGTGGCCTGAATGTCCGTTGTGATGAGGTCAGAATGTTTGTTACATTAAGATATGGATTCTATTAAAATAAAACCAAAGTCTGTGTTGCACTGAAACAACAGTCTTCGCTGTACTAAGACCAGGTTTCTGCTGTAATGATACCGATAAACTAAAGCCAGAGTAGTTCCTATACGGATTTAAGTCCAGAGTCCCTACTATATTGAGACCAGAGTATCTACTATTCTGAAACAAGACCAGGATATTTGCTACCCTGCGAACATAGTTTCAGCTATACTGAAACATGACTGTCTGCCATACTAATATCCTAGTTTTTTAAATATTGAAATGAGTTTTTGTTAAACCTGTTTTTTTGAGATCAAAGTCTTAAGCTGGGATCAGAATCGTTGTCATACTGAAACCGGAGTCGTTGATATACTGAGATCACAACATATGATAAAAGAAAAGTAGTTGAGTTGATGAAAATCTATAAAACATGTGATATAAGAATTATACGCATATAAAGGAAAAACAATTTGCGAATGTTTCAAAAAGTTATTCCGCATCAGTCGAATGTCAGAATCGCTGATTTCTGAAAATTCTAAATTATCTTCAAAGTTTCTTTACATTCACTATAGAGATTTCGGATAGAGTTTAGAAAATCTATGACAAATGCCTCTCTACGCATTCGGCAAACAATTTGATCTGAGTAATGTAAAAAAAAACTGCAGAATTTTTCGGGTTTGAGTTTCATTTAGAAATACGTCTAGGATCTCTCAACAATTTTTTCGAGGGTGTTCGAAATTTTACTTCAGATACCAACTTTTATCTGTTCAACTTTATACCCGTACACTTATTCATAACTAGATGTGGTTTACTGTATCAACTGAAATAATGGGACGATTTACTTCATAGTCTAGCGTATTTATGCCACTCTTATTACACTGTACTTTTCACTTACAAATGATACCAAATCCCTTACTGCATCCCATCCCTGATACAAAATGTTTGCGTTACCGTGAGTCATCTGTTGCTCTATTGTTTAGAAGCAATTTACTCGCATTGTGAACACATTCACTCACACTCCCTGGCTGGTCACGGATTACCAACACATGGACGCACAGATGACAGGCATTAACCCCCCCCGTTTGGCAAGATCAAATTTTGACATACATAGGAAATTTTGCGTTCTTCTTCTTCATTGAATAGTGCTGATTCTTTCCATTAAGTTGTTGTTGTGAATTTTTTTTCGTGGATTCGGGTTAATAGCATTTAGATATAGACACAATTTTCGCTTGATTTCATTTCGAATCACTTCATTTTTTGGCAGATTTCGTTCACTTAAATTTTTGGTCATTTCTTTGTTGGGTGGCTTTTACAGACTAACACAATTACTTTCATTGATAGTAATTGAGTTTAATTAAATTTTTATGAGATTTTAATGAATACACCGAGCTTCTCATATGTTAATTTATTTTATATATATTCATAAATGGCAACTTAATGGTGTTTTATTATTTGATTCTTCTTTCATCTTTATTTATAAATCACAAAAACAACAACCACTCGAGCAGTAACAACAACAAATTTTTAATTCAATTTATTTTAATTAACAATTTTATTTTTGTCTGGCCGTTTTCAAATTTTCCCCAAAAACAAGAAAACACAACTTACTCGCCCGAGAGTTCTCCGCCAACTAAATGAGTGGATTTCGCTTTCGTGTTGTGTGTGGTAGGTACCACAGTGTCCACTTGTGGGGGAGACAAATACATGCACATGCAAATGTTGCCTTTTTGCGGCATTGATGTGTATTCTTGCCTCTGTACTTTCTCTCTTTTGCTCATTCCCTACGTGTTCTCTCTCTCTCTTTCACTCTCTCTGAATCTGTCACTCTGTTGAGGACAGATCAGAGATGGTAGCGTTGGAGTTCTTGTACACTTCTTGTTATCTCTCGCATCTAAACAGCACAGTGGTACAAATAAACACTATTATTGCACAGTTCTATTCGGAGGCGTCTTAAATTAAAATTGGGATAACACAAAATTAATGTAGAGAAATTCAAGACTGATAGGTAGGTAGATAATAGATTGGAGTATCGATAACAAATGAAATCAATACCAGATAATACAATAGTTCTTGGTTTCAGTGGGAAATCAGCACAGAAATTGCATTTAGTTCAACTGACTCACTAATACCTTTATCTTTATATCGTCCTTTGCTATGGTGCATAAGTGTAAGATCAATTTGTTTTCGTGATGTCCTAAGGGGCGTGATGTTCTAAGTAGCATGACAATGGAGTCCATTTTCTTTCGCAGTACCAAATACTTGATGGGTGCTAAGTTATAGTCAACTTAGCGCAATTGAATAAATATATGAATCTAGGAATACACAGATTACATTAGGTGATTTGTATGGACCTTTCATTAGAAAGAGCTTGGTTTTCGTTCAATTTTTTATTTATATATAAATATAAATATAAACTTAGGTGACAGTGCACGAGTTAGAGATTATATGGAAAAATTGAATGTTAATTAATTGGAAATTATATACTGGAACTATCTGAAGGGAAGTTGTAATGCGCACCGTTTTCATCCTTGGGACTTTGTTCACTAAACGAATAATGTGTGACGAATTGGACTAAATTCAGTACAACTGCTTAAAAGACACGTACTTAAGAATATGTGGTTAAATCGATCGTTTGTGTTGGAGGTACCTGTATAATTGACAGATTTTTCTCTAGTTTAACAGGGTATTATGAATCAGTACAATGGAGAAAGATCTAGGTGACTTCAGTCTGCGAGTTAAAGATGTAGATGAAAAATTGAATTTAAGAAAAATCAATCAATTTATAAGTGTGGTACTAAAAGGGTATGGACGGATAGTTAAGGAAAAATATGACTTTTGTTATGATGACATAACAAAATAATCTCAGGATTTCGCATACAAAATTAAGGCGGAGATTACAAATGGATTAAAATATGTAATGTCTTGGACGTTGCACAGAATGATCGACTTATTTCATTTTTGTAGTGAAAAATCTATATTTTGGTATTACTCAATAACCAATTTCACAATTGGAGCGGCTCCTAACAAGTGCACATGTATATTGGGATGTCTCCTCCCAACATCAATCAAAAACTATCGTATATCGCTTTTAATTAACCGTCAAGACATTAGAAAAATCCAGAAAAAAATCACTTTTCAAAGTTCAAAGTTAGATTTAACCCTGGAATTTCTGTTAATTGATATACTTTTCATACATCATTGTGGATATTGTAACGATTTATCCAGTATCTATCAGCTACCATGTGACCAACCGTAGCGTTATGATTATCGTTATCATGATCGCGGGTTCAATCCCGCATAGAGACACCTATCGTTATTTGAGCGGCGATCACCTCGATGTGTTTGACGAACACTTCGAGTAGTCGAGTAATCAACAAGTTTGGTAAATGTTTCTCAATCTGTGACTTTTGGAATCGTCGTTAAACTGTGGGCTCCTTGAGTGAGTCTAAAAATTGCATATGCGAAGGAAGGGAATTTAGTTTTTTGTTTTATCAGCTGCCATCACATATACGTTTTACGTAATGAATAAATGATATAAATGCTGAAAATATACCACAGAAACTTTTCATTATTCATATATATTGGTCAATTTTTTCCTCATTACATAGAACTATCGTGTCAGATTAGTTTTTTATCATACTTTGTATACAGAAGCAGCCTATTTATCCCGTTAAAATATGTATTTTTAGTATTTTTCGGAAGCTACTCCTACAATTACGCAGATCTCTTAAAAAATTCTCTGAGTTGGGGAGACTCTTTCCAGTGTCTAGAACATAGCACTATATACTGCTATTAACTGCCGAATAATCTCTTTATAAAAATTCTTGCAAAAAGAAAATTTAATATCCGAACATTTGTGAAAGGATTGTCTATGTTTCAGAGTATACGAAACAGGAGAAGACATATTTTTGCACTGTTCAAAAATTTTAAGTCCTTTTGTTGTTATATTTGGGGTAATTGTTACCTCCTTCAAAAAATCCTGTTTAGAAAGGATATAAAAGCAAGTTCTTCCGTGCAAACTGTTTATGAGCCGAATATATTCCACACAATTGAGTACAACAATTCCGTTATTTTAAACATTTTGTAATACTCGAAAGCACACATATGAGGATCACCCTTTATTAAGTACATGCATCAATTATGCAGCATATTTTTAGGCACTTGCATTCGATGATATGAATATTTCATGGATCATCATTATTTTGCAAATTGTGTTTTTTTTACGGAAATTTGTGTACATCTGCAGAAACGTCACGTTTAAACTCGTGAATAGCAGAAATAACTTACAGCAAAATAGACCAAATATATTAATTAACGTTGTTCGGGGTTTCCTTATTAAGTCCTTGGGGTAAGATACCAATTGAAGGCATAAACAGCCGATAACCTTAGTGTAGTTCTTCAAATATTATCGGCGAAATCAGAGCTCCAAACATTCTCTCAAACCGGTGACGACTTGTGCAGATAATTTGGCGGAATTAAAAACTGCACTTTAGTTTTCGTGTAACCTATGGAAGCCAATTTATAAACGCGTTATTTTAGCCCAGCACACCTAGTTCATAAAATCTAGTTCTATATATACTAAAGGCGTTATTCATAATAATTTATAGCACTATATACTAATTTATAGCACTATATATGAATGTTTAAAGAACGTTTTTGCTATGAAAATTTGATTATAAAACCTTCAACAAATATAGGGTGATTTGTTAATCGTAGTTTTATTAAAAATCGAATAAAACACTAAAATTTTGCATCATATATTAAAATTTTTTATTGGAATCGATAAATTGCTCTTTATCATTTAATTTTCAAAGATAATTTCATGTAAATGTTGTCTGCGGCTCCGTCTCAAAATGTCCATTCGAAAGGTCTAATCTTCGTCACTTTTTTGAACACTTCGGCCTGTATTCCAGAATAACGCGTGTTATGTTATCCTGTAAGGCTTCAATAGTGTTCGGCTTGTCCACATAGAATAACGACTTGACATATGCAACCCAACAAGAGATAATCAAGAGGCGTTAAACCGCAAGATCTTGGCGGCTAACTCACAGGGCCAAATCGAGAGATAAGCTGCTCACCAAATTCATCCCTCAACATACCCATTGTTTCACGAGCAATGTGGCATGTTGCATCCCTGATGAATCCACATGTCAACCAAGTTCAACTCAGCTAAATGGGGCAAAAAAAAAATCGCTTATCATGGCTCTATATCGTTCGCCGTTGACGGCAACATTTCTTCCACGGTCGTCTTTGAAGAAAAATGGACCGATGATGCCACCAGCCCATAAACCACATCGTTTTTCCGGAATGCATCGGTAATTCATGTATAGCATGTGGCTGTTCATCACTCTAGATGCGATAGTTTTGCTTTTGTACGTATCCGTTGAGGAAGAAATGGGCCTCTTAGCTGAACACAATTTTTCGATAAAACAGCGGATTTGCATTGAGCTTTTGTACGCTTGTACGCCATTACCAACCAGCGCTGCCATCCTGTAAGACTGATATCTTAAAAAATCACCCTATATTTATGAATACGGCTCTAAATAAAGTACATAAATCACAAAAGTGTACTATTAGAACTTCCACTTTCTGTACAGTTTTGCAATCTCACTACCACTGGAAACTAGTACAAACCTACGATATCTATTTTAGGCTTGCTGTAGAATGTGCTGTGACTTTTTAGACAATTTTTTACAGGAAAGTGTCTTTATATATTTTTTTCATGTAGAAAAGTGTCTTCATAGACAGGAGAACACCTTCATTGACATACCCCATACAGGAAAGTGCCTTCAAAGACACTTTTTAAATAAAAGGTGTTTTTATGGACAATTTTTTATGCCAAATTTTCACATAGTAAAGTGCTTTTCAGTTTTTTTATATACAAAAAAAGAGTCTTCACAGAGTCTTCATATAGAATAATGTCTGGATAGAAATCATTTTATGTAGAAAATCTTCTTCATAGAAACTTGTCAAATAGAAATGTTTTTTAATAGATACTTTCCATATAGAAAAAGTTTTCATACAGAAAAGTGTCTTCATAGGCATTTTTCATACAGAAAAGTGTCTTTTCTCATTTTTCATACAGAAAGAAAAGTGTCTTCATAGACACTTTTCATAAAGAAAAGTCTCTTCATAGACACTTTTCATAAAGAAAAGTCTCTTCATAGACACTTTTCATA
>JAHXMU010023985.1:11573-30595 GCA_019455685.1 Philornis downsi | reverse complement strand
GGCTGATTGTTCATCAAAATAAATAACTTTGATTGTTGGCTTCGTTTGTAGCTAAATCCACTCTAACTGGCCTCTTCCCAAGGATTGAGATGGCTGTAGTAACATTTTTAACGTGGGAAGTTTTCGATCAATTATGTGCAGAATATTGCTTTCGCTAAAATTTGTGTCAGCTCTGTTCACAGCAGCTGTGCTCAGTATCATCTCCACAAATGCATTGGCAAGATTACATGATAGATCATCGTCCTTTCCAAGATTTCGAGGCAAAACCTCTCGGTAAGTATTTCTTTACATTTTTGCAAAAGCATGTCAGGTTTACAGGACTACAAAGCTCAAGATTTCAAATGTTTTCAGTTGAGGATATTTGATTGCCAACTTCAATTTACCAACATTAATTCCTTCGATTTTGCCCACTTATTACATGGGGATCCATCTCTGCGCCGAATGTACATTTCCGTTCCATTCCCATAAAAAAGTCAGTTTATGTCGAAAATTGTAATAACAAGCTTTTATCTTTTCTAGAAAACACTTAGTCAAAATTGAAAATCCATTTAATAAATTACACACATTTATCTCTCTTAAATAAACTTAATTTGCTTTTATTTTGCTTAAACGTTTTCCATTTTTTATCATTGGGCATTATTGATAATGACTATTATCCGATTAGCACATTATTTAGGGTTACCAATTTTATATTTATCATAAATACAATGATATTTAATCCTTACCCAACTGAACAACATGAGAGCCAGAGCCAGTGTCTTTAAACATGTAATTTAATCATATTAAAGATTGGTCATATCATGTCGTCCTTCATCCTTTGTTCAGTTCCAATGGTCGTTCGTGTAGGACCAGCTTCAGCATCAGATATATATATGTATATATTTATACAGGACACGTCTAGACACTATTCATAATGTTCTCCACCATCAGCACATAGTAGAGAGAGAGTGAGAGAATGAGAGGGAGGAAGCGTGAAAGGATGGGAACGAGAACAAGTGTTTTTGGGAGGTTGAATGTATTATCTTATGGGTGTTTATTGTTGGAGCGATTGCTTGTCGACTGGCTGAAATGTGTTTAAATGCGGCTAATTCTATGAACATTAAGTACAATGAATTCTCTTTATTTGTGGCAACAGCAATGAAAACTGTGTTGTGGCCTGTATTTTAATGAATGATTACAGTTAAAATTAATGCCAGTAGGAAAATTAATTGCTATCATAAGAAACACTTTAAGGGCATTGTTAAGCACAATTTATGTCATTGTATTTCTCTGACGTGGAACTACAATGGAAGACAAATCGTTGTTTGGATAGGACGACAGATATAATATATGCCGTATAGAATCTAATTTTGCCATGATGCCATGATTTGGGAACATTGGCTTTACAGAAAATGTTTAAATATTTAAATTTAACTTAAGGCGGTTGAATATGTGTACATTAAATTGTTCAAATAACTTAACTTGTATAATCGTACATTCAACTAGTGTTATTTTTATTAATAACTTTTAGAGGCTGTGGCCGAATTTTATCTCATTTTTACATTAATGAGACATATTTTGATAGCTTTTTGCATGCAAAAAATATTTAGAAGCAGACATCCAAGTCAAAACCATATTAGGGGTTTTCCGAATAGGGTGGGTCGATAGTGAAACGGTTTATAAGTAGCTTTGTGTGTAATAATAATTTTCGTTTTATTTAAAGAGGCCGTATGCCACTATGCATGGAATATAACATTGTGCAAATGTCCGCCGTGGTTTGATTATGATTGTGGTTTATTGGCATAGGCTAGCGACTTCAGAAAACCCCACATGAAAAGTGGGGTCAAATCTCACAATCATGGTGTATAATTTATGACATTGTCGCGAGAAATAACCATACTCTTAAATCGTTCATGCAGAATGCTCATTGCGCTTTTGCGTTATACTGGAACTAAATGCCGTCAACGTCTATTTTGTTCAATTTCGGTCAAAAGCAAATTAATTATCATTGACTTCATATCTAGCCGTTGACGAGAGCATAGTTTTCGATGCCGTTGGCCCAAAATCAGCAAAAGGCCTTAATTTTTTTCCGATGCATTGTCTCTGATGTCCCCCTTAGTGGGTTGTCGGTTATCCATAAATATACCCATACAATTTTATTTGCTTCTCGTGGCTTTATAGATGATTTTTCGACCAAGATTGGGCATTATCTAAATGCTCCCGAGCCAAGTCGGCAAAGAAACGAATTGTCTATGGTCATAAATATTAAGCTTCTTGATCAGTTCGATCTTGTACGGCTGCAGACACAAATCCCCATATTAGATTCGTCAAGTTAAATTCTGAGTTTTTGTGTAAAACGTGCTGCCTGATTCTTTACCGAACCGGTAGCCTCAAATTTGGCCACCAGACTTTTAAAATTTTACCTTGAAGCCCGATCGTGTCTATCGCAAAATAGGTGCACTCATGCTGGCAATAAATTTGTATCTTTTGAATATGCTGCTCAATCGTGTGATTTTACATGATGATTTGGCATCAACGGCAGATTTGACAGACACATTATTTGGAAAACCTGTTACAACTTTGATTCTGAACAGGGCTACCGCAGCAGTGTGACATTTCTTTCTCATTTCATATAATGCTCATCAGTTGATTTGGCCGGTGATGAATTTGAAGTAGATTTTTTATTATGCCACTTTGGGTCAAAATATTAAAAAAGTTGAAAATTTCATAAAATTAAAAGAAAAATAACACAGCCACATACTTTTTTTCTTAAATAAATTATTAATTGCAGTTTAATAAGATAACTCAATTTTTTTATAATATTGCCTCAGCGCCAGATTGGCTTTATAAAGGTTAAACGGCAACTAAAACTATTCATGTAATACTACCATAACGAAAGTTAATATTAAAATATTTAATAATAGGAGAGATAAAAAGAACTATGTTAGAAGCATTTCCAAATTATCTATCAAATATTTGTTTAATTGGACTTTAAAAGCTGATACAAATAAAGTTTCTTTCAAGTGTACTGGCAATTGATTGTACTCAAATGGCCCAACAAATGTAATACGTTGCTTGATCGACTCTAACCGACAAAACACGCCATTTAAATCCATTGCTTGATGCGTTGATCTTTTAGTGTATGATATATTTTTATGAAAGGATGTTGTAAAGACTCCAATTTCATTTATTGATTTGTGGACATAGAGTAGAAGTTGTTGTTTGTACAGGGTGTCTGTAGGGAAGGTATGCTACTTTGTTTTGCCGCAATTTTGGTAAACAATAGTCTTGACAGTTCATAATCTCTTAAAAGGTAAAACATTTGTGGCATAATCTTTATGTAAAAAGATTAAAAACAGTTTTTAAAGATTTATTCTGTGCCGATTGTAGAGGTTTTAGACAGCTAATGGACTTACATGCATACATGAAAGGAAGATACGTCAAATGGGAGTGTATCACAGACATAACATCAGCTTTAGCTTTACATACATGTAGATCATATTTGTGTTATTAATAGAAAGTTTTAGTCCAAATCTCACGACTTTAGTTTTGCTTGCATTCAAAACTATTTTATTCACCTTTAGATGTTCCCATATAATCGCAGCATCATATTCTATTTGTGTTTGTAGTATGTAATGTATGTAATGGCCCTGGTACACTACCTTGTGGAACACCACAAATTCCCACATGGTTATTGCTTTGACTCTGTCCAACCTGCACGAAATGCTATCTATTTTTTAAGTAGTAGTAATTTTTAAGCAGTAGTCTACTTACTTTCGCTCTTTGTCCAAAGTAGTTAAATACTTGATACCAGGGGTCGTCATTGAAGATAAATATAATCTGAAAAAAGGTTTCATTTGCTTCAGTTTCTGGAATCTAAATACAAAATTTACTAGATTTTCATTTTGATTTCGACGACAGGAACAGAATTTTATATAATTTTGTTTCTGTTTCATGCATCCAAAAGGACTTTAACTCTTTCTGCTGAGTCAAAATTGAATTTTATATAATTTTGTTTCTGTTTCATACATTCAAAAGGACTTGCTCTTGAGTCAAAATTGTCTATGAAACGGTTTGATTGGATTTCATTGATTTGAAATTTTTAAATTTATAAAAACAAAAAATCTTTCTGAATTTCAGGTATCGTAAATTCAGACGCCAGGCCTTTTCCTGTGACGAATAAGTCATTTTAAAAGCAAAATTCCAATTTATTTTTAAAAAAGTTAGCAATGTAGAAATCGAAAAGGAACTAAACTTTCGTAAAGGTGACTGATTGATAGCATTAAGAGGCCTATTTCTCTCTGTTTGGAAGAAAATTTAATAAACAGAGGGAAAGTATGTATCGATTTTTTCTTGTAGAATTCTTTCAAACACAAATTTTACGAAACAAAACCAACCAATTTGGCTGATTTAAATCACTCAAACGATAGTTGAAGGAAATTTCGCTGCAATTCTCTATACGGTAATGAATAACAACGTCTTATATGCATCACCTAGAGATGAGTTAAGTAAAATTCAATTATTTTTAAAATCCTCTTAAAAGATTTAAAAAATTTATTATTTTTCGAATGAACATAGAAAACTCAATTTATATGATATAAAAAAGCTATTTGACATTTTTAATGTATCAACGTTGATCAGTCGTTTTGTTTTAACTAAGATATTGTAATGATTGAAAATATTATGACGTTGCTGCCGTATTTCTGAAAAATCAGTGCATGTTAAAATGCTTTAAATGACGTGCAAGATGATAAAGTGCTTTAATTATTTTGTCCATTTAGGAGATAATTTATGACTTTTATTTCAATACTATACATAAATTATGTTTGATAAGAAAAATAACTGAAATATGAAGATCCCTTATGCCGCTGACGTTTTAGCCAGAAGTGAAATTAAACTCGGATTTTGAATAATATAATATTGGGCGTATTGATTTGGAATAAATTTTAGCAGTGCCCCTCCAGCCCTGATTTTAATTTTGATGCATAAACTTGGGAAGTAGTTATAAATAATTTTCAATATGATTTGAATTATGAAACATTATAACTGCCAAATTGGATTTCAATTGGAAAATTTCGGTTCCAGATATTATATAAAATATTCATTAAAATTCCTGAAAGTTTGTTATGTCAAGAAATTAAGAATGAAATTAAACGTGGATTCATTTTAGATTTAAAGTAACATTATATAGAATCCATATATGTACTTCTATGTATTTTGGCAGAGAACAGAAGTCGATGTGAATACTGTAGTTTACAAGTTACGTCTCTGTTAAGAATTAATCATAGAAGAAATTTCACAGTGAATCATGTATTATCGTTTTAGTTTTTCCAAAATTGCTGGCCTTTTTTATCTTATTTTGATCGATTTGAGAAAATACGCGATATTATAGAAATGTTTCTTTTTTTAAGTCAAGTTTACATGCAGTTCTTAAATGTATTGAGATGCCTTTGCGTAATGTTTATTAAAAAAAAGAAAAAAAGTATGAAAAAACCTTGAGTTTTGTTAAATTCATATACAATTTAGTGTATACAAATTGAATACTGCCTAAGCAAAGTAAAGGGGATTGGTAAAAATGTATCAGTAATTTCCATATCAAACTGCAATAAGAAGGCAAAAGAGAGGAGCCAAGACCCAACTTTTTATTAAAGATTGGTACATCATTTATGGTATAATTCCTAGTTGCTGTTCTAATTATTACTTTACTGCACCAACTCGTTGATTATACAGACTGAGTGAAATCAGAATCGTTCATGTAATACATAAATCTTATTAGTAAAGCTCTCGCTCAATTGTTTTTTGAAGCTAATGGGGGCCTTAAGTTCACAACAGTGTTCGAGAAGGCAAAGACAGCATTTTGGCTTTCGAAACTGTAGACTTCACATATTTTTCAATTATAAAATCTTTAGAAAGTATAAATTAATTGCTAATTGAAAAAATTGTTTGAGATGTTGATCTATTGCTAATGTCTACGATAACGGGCCATACATTTTTCGATTTCAAAAGTAAAGTTAAATAAAACACACATGAAGCAATGATTTTGATGAAACTTTTATTTCGTTATAATGCTTGGACCTTGACATTATGTACGAAATACATTATCATTCAAATGACCATCTCTGGATTGGTTGCAGCAATGGATCCTTTTAGGATAGTTTTCGATCAATTTTTTGCACATTTTCTGTGATATCTTGGCGATAACTGAACGAACGTTAGTTTTCAAATGCTTCAACGTTTGGGGAGTATTCGCGTGAACACGGTCTTTGACGTAGCTCCACAAAAAAATTTAACGGCGTCAAACCGCATGATATTGGTAGCCAATTGAAGTCGCCAAAATGTAAAATTACGCTTTCTGGAAACTTCTTGTGCAATAAAGCCAAAATCGGTCATGTTGTGTATCTCGTGGCACCATCTTGTTGAAACCACATATGTATATTATGCAGTTCATAATCTTCACTTGCAAACCAAAAAAAATCGGTTATCATACGGCTATAGTGATCTAAATTGACAGTAACGGTTCCTCTAGCGTCATTTTCGAAAAAATGTGGCTCACTGACACATCTAGACCATAATCCAAACACCAAACAATCACTTTTTTTCTGATGCAATTGCTCCTTTGCTTCAGGGTTCTTCGAGCCCCTTATGCGACAATTTTGCTTGTTGACTTAGCCATCGAGTGACAACCGAGCTTCATCGCCGAAGAAAATTTTGTTCGAAAAATCAGCATTGAAAGCCTGTTGCTGTATTAACCAATCAGCATATCTACGGCGTTTTGAATGGTCAGCGGCTTTAAACGTTTCATGGGGTGGACTATATATGGATGGGGATGTAAAACCAAATGAAAAATACGCCATAATGAGTCGTAAAATAGACCAAATTACTGAGAACGCCGTAGAATCGACAAATTCGTTTAATCCGCCACATTTTCACAAACAGAAGCGATATTTTCGGCTGTGTGTATATTGTAATGAGGCACAGGCCTGACCACATCTGTAACGCTTCCTCTCAAAAATTCAAATTTCTTTATAATCTTGTCAATTCCTTGTACAGAAGGTTGATTGTGAAGACCACAATCACACCGTAATACACGAAACTACTTTTGTAGTAAGTTTTAACTATTTTAACGCATTCTCCTGTTGTTAAAAGATCCATATTCGCAAATGACAAAGCTTTCACTAGATAAATAGCACTTCAAATGACAGGTATTTTACAGCTGACAGATTTGTTAGACCGGTGGTTTTGAAACCACTAAATAGATAACCCGTTATTTGGTTTTAATGAATTCAATTCCTTTTTCCCATTTATTCATCTAACATTTATGTGATTTAATTTATTTTTAATATCCGTTTGTCGATTGTAAATATTTAGTAGCCTTCTTTAATCATATTGTCTATTATTACCCAGTAATTATAATTATTTTTCTTCTTCTTTTTACTTCTCGGCAGTTGTCGAAATATATCCTCTTCGAGTCATACTAATCTAACGTATCTATTTTGTGTCTCCAGTGAAGTTTGCCAGTTAGGACAACTACAGGATGTCTTTTATCTCATTGTAAATTTCAAATTAATATTTAAAGTTCTTTAAATGTTTCGGTTATTCGAAGGCCAAAGTTTTGGCATGAGGGAAATGATTTTTTTTTAATAATTTAAGTCAAAGCAATTTAAAAGTTCTTAGTTTTTGTTGCAGTTGTAGTTGATATCCAAGTTGATTCATGGCTAAGGATGTGGGAGAAAACTGTAGAAAAATAAGATGTACAAATATTGACATACAGAATTATCCAAATAGTAAAAGTTTGCATTATCAATGACGAGAATATACAGAAAAATACCAGCAACAAAAATAAAATAAAGGAAATGTGAAGAAAACATGGAATGGATATGTTGAATACTACACTTCCAGACGACCTAATCTTTAAGTGTGTAAATAATTTAAGTGGATATTAATTTTTTCAGGTTATACGAGGTGTGTTCAAAAAATTTCGCGGGCCACGTACATTCCATAATTATTTTAATAATTATTTTTTTATGTTGGCACACTCGTCTCGAAGATATGTTATCAGTTCTATCCATATAGCATGTATACATATAGTTTGTCTGTAAGAGGCATAAATAAGACAAGTGTTTTGCGTGTTCGTCGATTTTTTGCTATCGAAAAAATCTATCAACGAAGTTTCAACAAATTTTGTGTAAAAAATGCAATTAAGTGCTGAAAACCACAAATGTTGGCATACGGTGAGAGTACTCGGAGTTAAAAATGTGTTTACAAGTGGTACACAGAATGTTGAGAAGATGTGAATGACGACGCTCGCTCTAAACGCCCCAGCACATCAACGGCCGACAAAAATGTTGAGAAAGTGAAAAAAAATTGTTATAGAAAATCGTCAAATCACAATTAGAGAAGTTGCTGAGGATGTCGGGATATCGGTTGGCTCATGTTATGCAATCTTTTCAGAAATTTTGGGCATGAAACGTGTGGCGGCAAAGTTCGTTCCAAAACTGCTGAATTTTGACCAAACACAACGTCGCATGAGCATCGCTCAGGAATTGGTGAATGACAATGACAACGATAATCCACATTTGCTTAAAAGGGTCATAACTGGTGAGGAATCATGGGTATATGGCTATGACATCGAAACCAAAGCCAAAGCCAATCGTCCCAATGGGAGAGTCCAGGAGATCCAAGACCAAAAAAACATTTCAAGTTCGATCAAATGTCAAGATTTTGCTCACTGCTTTCTTCGATTACCATGGCATAGTGCATCAGGAGTTCTTACCATAAGGTCGTACGGTAAATAAGGAGTATTACCTTGAAGTTATGCGCCGTTTGCGTGAACCGATACGAAAAAAGAACGCCCGGAATTGTGGAAAAAAAGTCATGGCTTTTGCATCATGATAATGCACCTGCTTATTCATCTTTGCTTATGAGAGATTATTTGACCAAAAACAACACCGTTATCACGCCTCAGCCACCGTATTTACTAAAATTTGGCTCCCTGCGACTTTTTCCTATTCCCAAAATTGACGAGGGTTACGAAAGGAGGGCGTTTTGCGACGATTGAGTAGATAAAAACCGAATCGCTGAGAGAGCTCAAGGACATACTAAAAAGTGCATATCAGAACTGCTTCGAGGATTGGAAAAAACGCTGTCACAAGTGTATTATATCTGAAGGGGACTACTTTGAAGGAGATAAAATAGAAATTGTTGAATTAATAATTATATTTTAAGAAAATTCACATTATTTTTTGAACACACCTCGTATTTGGAGGTAAAAATGGACGGAATCAAGTTGTTTTTTGGACGGAGATTGGCAGCTATACCTATGTTGCCAACTCCGGCTCCTTCGATACAAGATGTTTAAAATCAACTATACCTATATGAGTATAGGCTGCGTACAGTAACATCTACTTTGAGGATGATACCATATAGTTGAATGAACAATAAATATTTTTAGTTTTATTGAGCAATTTCCAATAATTTATTTTACCAGAATTATTTCACTGCATTCATCTACATTATGGAGTGATATTGGATAGACGTTAGTTTTGTTTTCAATGTTCTGCCATCAATTATGCTGGGCTCTTTCATAAATAACGTCTGTTCGTAATGACTTTTTCTCCACTCCCAAAAAAGTTAGTTTTTTTTATAACTAAAAAAAGTTTTTTTTTTTTGAAACAAATTTGATAGTTTTATGGCATTTTCTCTGTTCGAAAAACTTCAAAATGTAAGGGAAAAGTTTGTCTTTTAATGCAGCGAGATGAAATAAACTGTTTTCTCCACATTTTTTTTTTTTTTGCTTTTATCGAAGAAAAGTGGACTGTGGATGCATCGAGCAATTTTCTGATATTTCGAATGCAAATTACGCAAAAGAATTAATGTTGCCATAAAGTTTTGCTAAAAATTTCAATGTAAGTGCTGCTATTGGAGTGTGTGTGAGCAGTTAAGCACTTTAATGTATGACGGCATAATCAACACAATGTCACAATTTTTCGAAATGTTGATAGAGATAATACATCTGTGCAGGATAGGATCCTTTCGTTTTCCAAAGTATGTACAGAAATATGAACACATAAAGTGAACACAATATGTTTACTACGTGCTTAGACATGAAATATGGTATTTGTGTCCTTGCATATGTTTTTGCCTACGTGTGTGTTTATAAGTTGTGCGTTTACGTATGTAGTTGGCAGATGAGAGTATTTAGCAAGTTGTCAACTTCCGCTTTAAGAGCAGTAAATATGCCTAATGTTCATTTTGCAGATACAGGGATAGATAACTGTATGTGCTTACTGCAACCACACACATAATGAAAGATATACTTAAGCTGCTGGCGTAGAAACATTAAGTTAAATGTACTCGTATGTGTGTACAGATATACTTAAATCTTAATCGTACTTTCTATTCCAAAATATCAACTAAATGACAGCAGACGATGGTGTTTCAATGTGTTTGGCAGCATAAGTTATACACGAACCTCAGTGGAGACACAGTGATTTATGTATATTCAGGAAAATTGAAATATCTCTGAATTTCAACAATTTCTGCAATTTGTTTTATGTGTATTTTGGATACCATTGTATACGAGAATTTATATATTTTATGGTATATTAGTTTTCTACCACATGTGCGCCAAATTTAAGTAATAATTTTAGCATGAGCTTTCAAGGGATGACAAATACCAGCCCAAATTCCCTATTTTCAAACTTTTATCTCTAGCGTACATTTATCATCGAGGGCTGCTGTTCCTCTCACAGATTTAATATTGTTATCTCTGGAGAAGCTACAATGTTGCAATACCAAGTGATGTAACATATACTTGGAGTATGCGATAGTAATTAAAGGGGCGATGAAGGTTTAATGTGTTGTGAATAAGAAATATGCTAAATGGAGAGAAATTATTTATGAGACGTCTAAAAAATATGTATAACAAACGTAGTAACTTCAGCCGTATGCTACAATTTTCCCTCACTAAAACACTCACTATATTATTGTTTTGTAAGAAATTAGTTTCGATTTTTTTACATAGATGGTGCTTTTGCTGCTTTTGAAGTACAGGTTGGCGCAATAGAACGTGCATATTTAAAAAATAGATTAAAAAATAAATACAAAAGGTATGGTTAAAATAAATCTAAGGCATTGTAGAGTAATAAATGGAGTTTATTTTTTAAAAATAACATCATCTAAATGGTGACCCTCTCTACGACGGCACTCTTCTAACCGCAAACGAAAATTATTGAAAACTTTCTTCAGTAATACTGGTGTAATGGCTGCCATTTCACCACGGATATTCTCCTTGAGCTGAACGATGTCTAGTCTGGACTACGTGGGGGCCATGGGATATCACCTCTTTTCGAAATCAGTCTGCCAGGGAACATCTGCTTCACCACCGCCATGGAGTCATTTGATGTGTGGCAGGTAGCTCCATCTTGTTGGAACCAAGTTCTGGAATTCACTACTTTTGAACTTTCATTTTCTGGAGCCAAAAATCCGTCCAACATCTCAACATAGCGTTCCGTATTAACCGTGACGTTTTGGCACCGCGCGTTTTCGAAGAAAAAAGGACCAATTATTCCTCTGCCAGAGTTTGCTGCCCATACTGTCACTGTTCCAGTAACGACAATTTTGACGGTTTACGAACCCATTCATAAGGAAATGAGCCTCGTCAGAGAAAAGGATATTGTCAAAATTGGAAAATCGATTAAGCATTTCATTAGAAAATGCGAGCCTTGCTATGAAGTCAGACTCTTTCAATTCTTGTGTTAATTGTAGCTTATATGGATGCAGTTTAAGATCCAATGTTAAAATTCGTTGCAAACTTCGTCGCGATAATTGTAAGACAGACGATCTCTTGCGAGTCGACATTTGTGGATTTCGTCGTACTGACTCCATAACTCTCTCAACATTGTCATATGCACGTTCTATTGCGCCACCCGTTACTTAAGCCCAACTGATTAAATTGCATGCTACGCTCCTGCATAGCTGAAATTTCAAGCTTTAATTTTTGATATGTTACAGGATTTTCATTGGTCAGTTTACTTTTAAATAGCGTTGTGAATATGGAGGTGCAAAAAGAGCATTTTTGACTTATTAATTTTGTTTTTTTTTTTATTTTAGAAAGGAGGGAAGGGTACCTTAACATAAAGCACGGGTCAAAATTAATTGACGAAATTCTGAAAATTTCACGCTCAAAGATGATCACCGAAGCGGTCAGTCAAATGAGGTTGATGAGTTCGAAATCAAAGCTATTGTTGGATTTAGCCGACACGTTTTTGTTCCAAAAGTTTCCAAAAATATCAATGTATCCCACGCGGCCATTGAAACCCATGTGAAATAGCTTGGGCTCATCGAAAAGCTCAATATTTGGGTTCCGTAAGAGCTAAAGGAAATTAGAGTGCATAAATATTTGTAGTTTATTGCTTAAACGCAACCAAATTAATTAATTTTTGAAACGCATAGCTACTAAGGGTGAAAAATATATCCTTTCAAACAATGCCAACCGAAACGGTTGCCTCTTCAGAGATATATTGACAAGAATTGATGAAGCTTGATAATGTTGTGATAGTGAAAAGGCAAGAATCAGTAAATAGTAAAGCAGTGATTTTCCACTACAACATCTCTAGGACTCATGCATTTTTGCAAACTGCCAAAAAATATTAAAGTTGGGACTGATATAGTCTGGCCTGATCTGCCACCTTGAGATGTTCAATTATTCCGGGATTTGTAAAATTTTTAGTTTAGTATACTTAATTCAATTTACTGTACATATTTAGGATTGTAATTTTAAACCCTAAGGCCGATTTGATTAAATTATAATATTATAACATATCTTCCCCACAATTAAACAGCAAATACAACTTTACAATACTAATGTTATAAAAATGTTGTGTATCTTAATAGCAAAAAAATATGATTTAAAATATGACAGTCTACTTCACTTATTGGAGTTTTTCACTTTGTATATTTTTCGTCCAAAAATACGGAATTATAACTTTAATTGGAATTTATAGCTACTACATAATATAACGAAAAGTTTAATAACAGATTAAATGGTAAAAGTTAATAACTACCAGCAATTTTTTTTTAGGATTTATTTAACTAAGTAATTGAGATGCTATACAAGTGATGGCTCAAAAAAAATTTTTTTTTTCCTTTGATTGAAAAAGACTTTAATACGGATGAGGTGCTAAACACAGAGTTGTTGTTCCAACTGAGTAAGCTCTTTGTTTGTCGAAACTACTCAGCAAGAGAAGGGCATACGCGGAAGCTGAATCTCACTTTCCAATTTTTGGGGCAAAATGCTGAAAATTTGAGCAATCACTAATTAATTTAACATCATTAATTAATTTTTATAAGAACGAAGTAGATTTTCATAGTGTGTCTTCTTCACATTTTCATGAGAATTATTATAGCAATGAAAAAACAGTTTTTTAGAGTAATTTTTCATTTGACAAAAAAAATTTTGTTCTTGGAACCGAGTTTTCAAACCGAAGTTAGACCGTAAAACAGTGTTTCTATCAAATGTGATTATGTGGCAGCCGAATACAAACAAATTAATAATATTTAAATGTAATTCAATTTAATAAGAAATACCGAATTTGTTTAGATTTGGAAGCGCTTTAAAAATGCTTCCTTGCATATATTGAGCTATTGGAAGTGATGAAAATGTTATTATTTTTGAATGACTTGTAGTTTTTTTTTTTTGCTGGGTAATATACTTTTGTGTCCTCATTTACTACCAGTTCCCTTTTTTACTGATTGCTTCTTAATGTTTGAGAAGGCTGCAATAACATCTTACAGTTTACTTCCAATAGACCACATTATCAGCATCTTATTAAAGATGGAATCTGTCCTATTAACTGCAGCATTCGCCTCCTGTTTAGATTTATTTTTGTGCATGTTAGATTAGCGCTTTATCGTAAGATCTTTGCTGCACACAATACAATTTTGTCAATGGTTTTTCAATCCCCGAAGTGCGCCAAATAGTCCGTTTCGCGTATGCTTGCAGAAAATGTTGCAATTCACGATGAATGAAAACGATGCCCCTTTAAACTTAGAAAATAGAAAGTAGTCACACGGTGTAGAATCTAGCAAGTACGGTTGCTACGAAGCGGTAATAGTTAAAATGTTAAAGTGGTGAAAAACACACGAGGAGACAATGCATCGTGAGATTTTGTAAAAAACGAAAAGCTGCTTGCCAACTAACCGGCTTTTTATACCTTCACCCGCAGGAATGAAGATGTATATTATTCGATATGGAAAAATGTACCATGCAAAAGGATGCATTTAAAATACGAGATATCTTTCGATTAAATTTCCATCTTATTTTTTTAAGTCAATTCAGTCATGCCCATCTGGTTGGTTCCTCATTCATAGACAACATTAACTTAAGTTTTTGCCTATTGAGCAACTTTGAAGAAAATCGGACGATTTTCCATGCCTCTTCTACTACATTCTATAAAAGTGGCCGATGTAACAATGGTTCGTATCTTTTATTCAGGTACATTAACTTCAGTCACATTTGGTGCAGGTGAAATGGTTGAAAAAATAAAGACTGAAAATGAAAATGGATAGTATTCCGACAACTCTTCTAGCAAACACATTAGCCAGTTTCCCAAAATTCATATTTTTTCTGTAATTTCTAATTATATATATATAGGGTGATTTTTTAAGATGATTTTTTAAGATGATTTTTTAAGATGATTTTTTAAGTTTTTCAGGTTAGCAGCACTGGTTGGTAATGGCGTCCAAACGTCATCTGTCAAAATGAAAAGTGTACAGTATACTCTGCCATTTCATCATGGAAAGACGTTTGTTGGTCTAGAGCAACGATTGTAAATCGTAGAAATTCATTATCAAAATTCGTGCTCTGTGACAAATGTGCATCGTTTGATACGACCATTTTATGGTCATCATAATCGGCCTGTTGGATCAACAATTCCCGCTGATATCTCCAAATTTCGCACCAAATTTACTTTGTTGGACATAAAACCATCGACTTGCATGCGTAGAGTGCGTACCGAAGGAAATATTGCAGCCGTAGCGACCAGTGGTAATGGCGATCGTGAAATACCAATTCGTCGCCGTTCCCAGCGATTGAGAACGTGTTACTCAACCACAAGGAATTTTTTTTTTGGCCCAATTGGCTGAGTTGAACTTGATTGAGATGTGGTTTCATTAGAACGGTTCAACATGCCACACTACTCCCGAAACAATGGACATGTTGAGGGATGAATTTAGTGAGCAGCTTATCTCTCGATTGGCCTTGTGAGTTAGCCCACAAGATCTTGTGATTTAACGCCTCTTGATTATTTCTTGTGGGGTTATGTCAAGTCGTCAGTCTATGTGGACAAGTCGAACACTATTGAAGCCTTACAAGATAAAATAACACGCCTTATTCGTGGAATACAAATCGAAATGGTCGAAAAAGTGACGAAAAATTGGACCTTCCGCCTGACCATTCACCGGCCTGACCATCTGTAACGTTTCCAGTTTCTATGAATTTATTTATAATCTTGCCAATTCTTTGCGTAGTAGGTTGATTATAAGGACCATAAACACCCCGTAATGCACGAAAATTGCCCACGTTTGAATCACTACCTTTGCAGTAAGTTTTAACCACGTTTACGCAGTCTTCGGTTGTTAAACGATCCGCATTCGTGAATGGAAAAACTTTCACTCAATAAATAACACTTCAAATGGCAGGTATTTAACTGCGAACAGCCTTGCTAGACCGGCGGTTTTGAAACCACTGAATGGTTAATCCTGTATTTAATTATAATCCTGTATTCAGACTTTTATTGAAATGACAAATGAATGAGATTAGTCTCATTATTGTTGCTTTCAAGCACTTATCACAATTTTGCATCAGTGCAAAAGGAAGTGGGCTGAAGGTACGAGTATACATATATGTATGTCAATTCATTTGCCTGCTTGAGAATAACTTCACACATCACTTACATAATATTCACTGATGATGGTTTAACTCGGCTAAAGAAACTTATAATGCATAATGCCCGGTTAGTCGAAGAAGTTGTTAGCATAATGCTGGTTTTTGACCAACTTTGAAGCGATCCTTCCTTTCTTGCTTCACTTTGGTACAATATTTGTTTTTGGATAATAGGCGTAGATCCCATTCCCCGTTTTAATATATTGTATAACATGCTGACAGATAGAAATTATAAAAAATTTTAATCCGGCAGTTATTTTTGAAAAAATTACCGCTTTTGATACCAAACGGGGATTGACGAGTCTGAAAATTCAAATATTTTCAAGAGTAGAATTGACTAATCGTTTGAAGTACCAACATTAGTACGGTCTATAATTGTTAATGGCCGGATTTTAAGCAGCAAAATTTTGTATTTTTGTGCCATGATTGTCATTTGTAGAGATTGATGGTCGTTCAAGGCGCTCTTTCTCTTTAACTCGTTTTCGGGTTTCTTTAAACCGTCTATGATGCCGCTCGTAAACTTTTTTTTCGACAAAATCTGTTCATTAAAGGTTTTCTACTACATTTTGAACGTAAATAGGAATTCAATTTTTAAAACTAAATTAGTATACATTTCGCTTTAAGTATCTCGAAAGATGTTTCAAGAAGTTAAAAATTTTTGAGACTAATTGGAAATGCAAATATTTCCGATATTTACTAAAATATACATGAAAAGCTGTATGTAAATGGATTAATCAGGCACGATCAAAATGTAAATGAATCAATCAGGTTGAATCAGAATGAACATGAAGTATAGACCCTTATTGAAGTTGTTCACATTTCTATGCAACACAACTTATAATGCTTTGGAAGATACTACAGTTGACTTAATTTTATCCAATAAATATCCCTGTTTCCACTGCTTATTCTACTAGCGTTGCAAAGGGGAGAAAAGATAGAAACGTCTAAATTTCATATAAATCATTCATGAATGATTTCCTTAGAAAACTTTCTGTGGTTAACCGCCTCTGATAACAATAAAAGGCTTGACTATTGACAATTTTCCGTTTTCGAAAAGATTTCCCAGTGCCTCTTCCTTCACAGAACGGGATCCGGGGGAGTGAATAAAAGGTCTTCTTCCTGCATTTCCTTCAATGGTATTTTAAAATGAAGATGAAATGGGGCGTGCATGCTCACCGGTCCTCCCCCCACCATATTTTCAATTACCAATTTTCCGCTTCTGGGTGACATTGCCACTGTGTGCGTATTTGTAAACAACAAACAAATTTTGCTGACTTTATTGAATAGAATTTCGGCTTTGTGTGTGTTGACTTCATCCAGACAACGCAATAGGATATCTTAGTAAACAAATGTGTGTTTGCAAGGGGATGAACGCATATGAATGCGTGGCTGAGTGTGTGTGTGTGTATACAGAAATGACGCGTGTTACTGATGTCAAGGCTTAGACTTACCCAAAGCCTATATGTATGTGGTTTAGTTTAAGCAGTGCCAAAGATGATGTTTCTTTTGGGGTTTGACCGTCAAATTTTTCATTACTAAGGCAAGTATATTTGGGGAAATTTGGTATTTCCAAATATATTTCTCTTGTCGTTTAGCGGTGAACTCTTCTTAAACTCAACTTGTTGAAAGAGGTTTCTAAAGTCAGCTATTGCTGTCACAACATATTACTTAGAAGACATTTTCTTTAATTTATTACACATTTCCATCAATAAGTATGAAATATATATTTTTATTAAATCGGTTTGTTGAATTCGTATGAAAATTCCGAATTACGGCACAATTCCAAAAAAAAAAAAAAAAAAAAAAATAAATAATAATAATAATAATAATAATAATAATAATAATAATAAATAAATAACTAAATAAAAAAATAAAATGGATTTTGCAAGAAAAAATAGGGGCGTCAACTACTGTAGAATAAAATCATTCATGTATAATCCTTTTAAAATTGTAACAAAAATGTAACACCACATCTGTCGGGTAATTTTACTGCGTCTTTAGCAGAGTCAGGACAAAATTTCAAACCATTCTTGGGATCTGTCCCAGTAGGATTGAAATCTATATTAATAATTATACTCCCATTTATGAAATTTATTTGTCTTTTAACACAGGGTGTTCGTCGGTAAACATTAGCCTTGTTTGTAATTAGTAATGTTTGGTAAACATTAGTCTTGACAGTTCATATTTGGCAGTCGTGAAGTAGAGTCAAGGCAAATTTATTATGGAAAAATATTCAATAAACCAACGTTTTTTAATTGTTAAAACATTTGATCAAAATCAATCATCGATTACTGTGGCGATGAGAAAGTTACGTGAAATTTTTTGGGAGAAACAATGTGCCAACAAGACGCACTATTTATCGTGTAGTGAATGATTTCGAAGAAAGAGGTCCAAGTATGGACCACAACGTACTGCAAGATCGGTTGAAAACATTACTGCTGCTCAAGAAAATGTTCAAAACAATCCATCAACCTCAATTCGACGACGCGCTCAGGAGCTTGGTCTTTAAAGAACAACTTTGGCCACAATTTTGCACAACGATTTGCCTTCGCATAGAGAGAGCTTTAATGCTTCGTAAAATTTGAAAAAACTGGGTGAATAGTTACTACCTCCGTGGTACCTCCCATATAAATTACCAAATTTAATCCCTATATACCTTTCTTTCAAATAGACTAAATTCAACATAACTCACAGCATACTTTGGCGTATACCAAACTTAATTCTGCACATGAAAATAGACTGCATTGCCACTACTTTTGTGATGGCATCTATAAAAAGTATCCGATTTAGAAAAGTCCATGGTTCTGATATTATTTCGTAGCGAAAGATTTCAGTTAGTTATAAATTTGTTCTTTATATTTATTGTATGTTCATTCGGAGAAATTTTATTATAAGAAGCAACTGGGTTAATATTCCATACACTTTCCCAGCAAAGTAAAAGTAGGTTGAATGAAGGCAAGTGTACTTCAACTCAATTGACTGGAATTTCTGTAGTGCTCATTCATTTAGGTAAACCCTGGTATATTCAATTTTCAAAAATTTCCATATTTTTGCTGCAACATGCTCAGAAAACCGCAAATTTCCTACATATAAAATTATC
>JAHXMU010023985.1:0-11563 GCA_019455685.1 Philornis downsi | reverse complement strand
TTTATCGTCTTTTAATGGCAAAATTTTCATAATCTCTTAAATGATTGTAACTACAGCAACAGGCACAAAACTCATTAATTAAGGAATAACAATTGTAAAGTGGTCTGCAATATTGACGACCTCCATCTTAACTACCGCCAAAGCAAAACAAACAAGGAAGCTCTTGGGGTGGGCTCAGTTTTCGGGCAATTCGTAGAACTGAAATTTTAGATTATTTTTGTGCTGCCCTCTTCTCAAGTTTTGTTCATAAAAACGATGACATTTACTCACTCATCTGTCATTTACATGCACATTAGGTGGAAATATTGAAAAGAATGAAAATGAAGAAAAAAGAGAAGAAAATTCGTCAAATGAAGTGAAGGAAAACTAATTAAGAAAATTTGTTTTTGAAGAATTTAAATCAACTTTTGCCTTTAAAAAACCTATCCTTTGTACGGAGTATAGCAGGCAAAGGGCCACTGGGGCAGAAAAAGCGACAGAAACGACAACAACCATTAATGGCAGACAGTTAAACCGGTATTCGTCATGAAAATTCACGTAAACTGTATAACACACACACACACATACACACGTATATATACAAAGACGCCTTAAGGAAAATGGAAATTAATACCTCGTAATTCTACAGAGAAACGAGCAGAAACAGAAACGAAATGCAAGATAAAATTAATTTGACATCAAGTTTAAAGCAGATTATTACAAATCCCATAATGCGTATTTTTCAATTGCTTTTGTTGTTTTTCTGCTTTCTCTTCTTCTTCTTCTTCTTGTTTTCCTTCTTCGTATAAAACAGCAATAACACCAGCAATTACAAAAGTATTAACAACTAGAATCGTAAAACAAAGACAACAAAATGAGTGCCCTAATTAATTTTTCAAATATTTGTTATGAGCGTTAAATTAAAATAATGTCGCCAAACAGAGATAATATGAAATGTGATAATAATTAAGAATTTTAATATGAACATTTTGTCTGAACTTGTTTTTGAGACAAGCAAAGTTTCAATAAACACACCAGATGACATCATGTCGGATTGTGATGAGTTGAAAGCAGGAGAAGTTGCTTTAAAACTCAAGAAAAAAATATGGATGTCACTCCATAGAGATAGTATTTTCATAGCTTTCACAAATGCAATATGAGCACATTTTCCGCTTCTTGGGAAGGTATTTTTAATCACACCAAAGGCACCGATGAAATTAAAGCATTATAACCGACAGTCGTTGTAAGAATAACAAATGGTTTTAGTATTTTTTTCCAATGCAGGAATTTCGAATTGTTTAACATGTATTTAAAATTGCTGTTCGTTCATAACTCAAATTAATTAGCTATGTGAATTCTGACTAGAAGAAGAAAATTGTCATGAAAAATTACCTGAAGAGTTTTCATTGCTTTAGAGGATCTGATTGAATGGGCTGCCTGTCGAAAAGCTGTCAAAAAAAACAACAGCATACCTTTTATGGCAAGCCAATGCTAAATTCATCTATGATTACCCAAATTTTCATCACTTCTAAATCGCAATCAGAGGATCCTTTTTAAGTTCTCTGGAGGTTGTTTGTTTTCTGGGAATGACGCTGTACTAAAGAGTACTTCAAAACAGTTGAAAAGATTTAGCCAGGTAAGACGATGTACACATATTCTCACCCCAAGTATGCTATAGTCCAGATAGGAATTTGGAAAATATTAGTGGAAATTCGATTAATTTCAATAAAAGCCAGGAAAGTGAGCTTGTCAGTATTGTCCAATTTCAGAGAGAGGCCAATGTTTGAAATAAGTTATGCATTAAGCGTTAGATCTGTTAATGAGTTGTTCAATAAAAGCTATGAAGAGGTGATAGGAAGAATATAGAGAATTATTTCTCATGTAGGAACATTGAAGGTTACCAAACTCACCGGAATTTTCGATATTTGCCCAAATTGTATCAATTCTTGGGAACGCTCACTGATGAAAATTCCGAAAAAAGTGATATACTTTTCCTACAAATTCATTAAGGCAAATAAAACTCATTAAGGCTTAAAATGTTGCAAATCACTAAAACTAAATTGTTTCTTGTGATATTTAAAGAAATATGATGCCTTAGATCTTCAGAAATATTTAGGTAATCTAATTGATTGGCGTTCGCTTAACAAATTTTTATTGAACCTTTGCAATGTATTCATATTTCATTTCACTTCGTTGGACCTCTTCAACATACTTCTGGGAATGACTATGAAGAAAACTGCAGTAATCACAATTGCTATCATTCTTAATGAAATCCCTATGTATATGATTGATTGATTGATGATTCCATTATTGACGGGAAACTGTGAAATGAAACTGCAGCCTTCTCAAATATTGACGAGGAATTCGCAGTGGTGGATAAGGTGATAAGTGAGAAACACATTATATGTACCTGTTTCACTGTCAGCACACAACCTAATCGAGCGGAAGAATCAGTTCTAGGGGAGAAAAAATTAAGTTTCTGCTGTTTGCCAATAGTTGGCGCCAGCTGTAAATGCTAGTCGCTTCTGCCATAACTTGAACGTCATAAGGCAAGCTTAGGCATATGGTAAACATACCGCCTCGATACACTAGTGAATTTCTTTTGACGTCATATTCTTTCGGTTATTTGATTATGTATGATTTTGCGCCAAATAATTTTCATATGCAAGAAGTTTTGATTTTCTCCTTTCAATCGAAGAAAATGGAGGCTAAAACTCATCGAGAGCTTCAAAACGTTTACAGAGATGCTGTTTTAAGTGATACAACGTATCGAGATTCGTTTCGTCGCTTTAACGACGGCAATTTTGATGTTGGCGCCCGTTCGCGTGAAGGAAGACGAAAAACCTTCGAAGACACTGAATTGACGGCATTGCTTTATGGGGATCCATGTCAAACGCAGGTAGAGCTTGCTGCAGTATAAGGAGGTACTCGCCAAGCCATTTCCAAGCGGTTGAATGCGTTAGGAATGATTCAAATGCAAGGAACTTGGGTTACTTATGAGTTCAAGCCGGGGGACGTTGTGCGTCGTTTTTTTTTTTGCCGGTGAACAACTGTTTTAGCGCCAAAAGAGGAAGTTGTTTCTTCATCGTATTGTAATGTTTGATGAAAAATGGATTCATTACAATCAGCCAAAGAAAAAAGTCTGGGGTCTGACCGGTTATGCTTCTACGTCGTCGGCTCAGTCGAATATTATGAATGCGAAGGTTATGCTCCGTATTTGGTGGGACTAGTTCGGTGTTACTTATTACGAGCGGTTGAAACCAAGCAAAACTATCACTGGAGGTCGGTATTGACTTCAATTAATGCGATTGAGTCGAAGTCTGCGAAAAAAACTCAGCATGGCAATGCTCAGCCTCACGTGGCAAAGCCCGTTACAACCTATCTGGAAATCTTGATATGGGAAATCTTACCCCATACGCCATATTCTCCAGATATTGCGCCGTCCGATTATCACTTGTTCCGTCCGATGGCACACGGTCTGTCTGACCAGTAGTTCCACCACTATACTCGTGTATAGTCTCAAAAGATGCACAGTTTTACCATGACGGAATTCGAGCTTTGCCAGAAAGATGGGAAACGGTAATAGCCAGCGATGAACAATACTTTCAATGAATGATTCGTAAACATGTTTTCATAATTAACCTGCATTTTGATAAAAAAAAACAGCAAAGGTTATTTTTGCAACTAATATGAATTCTTCGTCATTAACGGAGAACATAATCGTCGTATAAATCATGCGCTGTATAAGCTCTGTGCTACCATTAATGTGAGCAAGCGTATCAAAATATGGCGATTACGCTGTTTGGGTCGTATAATATTACGCTGCTGCACTGTAATTCCTTGACAATGAAACCTATGATCGGCGAAGAAGAGGGCAAACAAAACTTCGCAGGAAAAATTTACAAAAGAGGGGATTCTTAGTGTCAGTTCTTTGGTTACTCTCTGGCAAAACAAAATTACAAATGGATCTGGAGTGTTTTCATTTTTCAGTTTCCGCTTATGAGAGTTTGAACCTTCAATCGGAACCTTCTTAGAATCCTTCGTCATCTTCAACTTCGCTGTCACCAGAGTCCATGCCGACTTCCTCGTATTCCTTTTCGAGAGCGGGCAAATCTTCACGGATTTCGGAGAATTCACCTTCCTCCATTCCCTCACCAAATTGTAGAGAGGCTGCAGAAGAATGAAGTGAATGGAATCCTTTCTAGTACGTGAGTCGTTTAATATATAATAATTTCATTTATAGTCGTCAGCTACACAACTAATAATGTAAGTAAGTCCCTAAACCACACAATGGCACGTCGTGGATGCCTTCATTTGCCAACAAGTGTACAGCATTTTTTGAAAAAAACGATAATTTTAATGATTAAAAAAGCCATTCAAATGAAAATTTGCCGCCTTTTTCATCTTGTTCGAAAAATTAGCCTCCACTATTTGTTGTTTGATAATCCACTAAATGAATTCTCTCAACCGCGTGCGGCGAGTACGCTTCATTATAGCTTCTCCTTGGGAACGAAAATATATATCATTTGATACGGCGAAAATGTAGCATTCCGAAGGAAGCAACTCAACTACCAAGTGTATTTCGATCAAACGCATTTCATGAATTTCTAAATTAAAAGAGAGCGATGTCCACCCCTTTGGTCGGCTGGCTGATAGACACGATAACACGGCAATCTTTATGAAATTTCCTAAAACTTTATATATTCTAATATTTTACCAAACTATAGCCGGAGATTGTAAGTGAGGTATATATGGCCGGCCTTTCCGTGTACTTCTCCTACAAATTAACTGATTTTCTGAAGTTTAATTTTTTCCCCCTATAACTCTTTATTAATAGACTGCAGTAACATTAATGTTTGTTTGAGAAGAAAATTGGTCGATTTAGACTGTACTGGTTTTGATATGAGATTAATCCAGGTTTAATCTTTGGCAGTGTTGTTGTGATACAACTTAGTAGAGAGATAGTGGACTGTATATGGGATTGGTTTGGAGTTGATTAATTGAGGGCCAATTCTTCCGTGCCGGGCAATAAATTCTGGGCTAAAGAATTGGCGGGTTTAGAATAATTGCACAATTTCTCAGAGTTGAGAAATTATGCAAGTAAAGTTAAGATTTAATATATATAAAATATATAAAAGAGGGAAAGATAAAAAAAATGCAAATGAATTAGAGTTAATTCAATATGTTTATTTTCTGAGATTGAGATGCTCACCGTGCGAACGATGTAAATTACATATAATATTATGTGAAACTATTTTTTTTATTCAGTTGCACTAAATTCAGTCAAATTTGGTAAACATTAAGAGCTTCCTTAGTAGGATTTGAGAATGAAAATGAACCTCATTGTCATACCGTTTTTGGTGCCCACCATACAAATTGATTGCTTTTCCGAAATTTATTTTTTCCCCTAATCTTTTTAGCTCCTAATGCGTCGCCTGCAGCGCCTTAACTTTTTATTTATTGTATTTTCTTTATGATGTTTTGCAAAATTTTTTCGGTATTTCATTAATGCAGCGTCCAATTTCCTCTTTTAAGACCTGAGTCGTCGTCGGCTTATTCGCGTAAACCATCAGCTTCAAAAACCCCAAAGAAAAAAGTCTAATGGTGTTAAATCGCACGATCTAGGCGGCCAATTATGGCCTCCAAAACTCGAAATAACACGACCGGGAAATGACTGATGCAGCAATTGAATTGTTTCTCTGGCTGTAGGACATGTGGCGCCGCTCCACATTCATTTTTTCAATTCTATGGTTAAACTAAACTGGTTACCATTTCACGATACCGAACGCCATTGGTTGATTGCGCTTGACTTGCGTCATTTTCATAAAAAAAATGGTCCAGTGTGACACGTTGAGGATGCATTTGCTTCTCGTGAATCACTCGAGGATTTTCTTCACCCCAAATGCGACAATTCTGCCTATTGACGAAGCCATCAAGACGGAAATGGGCCTCGTCACTGAAGATGATTTTATCGGCAAAATCAGCATTTTCATGTTGTCTCTCCAATACCCAGTTAACGAACTCCCTTCGCTGTCCGTGGTCAGCTGGCTTCAGTTCCTGAGTCAATTGAAATTTGTATGCATGAAGATGCAAATCTTACGTCAAAATTCGCTACATAGTGGATTTGTAGACATCAATTTGCTGAGCTCGGTGTCGAACTGAGGTGGATGGAGTTCGAGCGACATCATCACGTACAGCTGTGACATTTTCGGTCGACCGACCTGGTCGAAGGCGCGTTGTTGTCTTTACATCACTAACAGGCCCAGTTTTGGCAAATTTATCCATTAGTCTCTTTACATTTGACTCTTTTGGAGCATTGTTGTGACCCCCGTAATACTTTTACCATTTTGGTAAAACAATTCCACAATGAGAATGCGTTGTTTATTCGTGTAGCGCTCCATTTTTACTAACCTCGTACCTTCTACTAGCAAACAATAACAATTGTTCAAATGTCAAATAATGTCAAATAATGAATCTTGCGTTCTTGTTGGGACACCCTTTATATTCTTAGCTTCATATCTTTTAATCAGCTGCACTAAATTCTGCCAAACTTGACACACAAAATGCATATGATAAACCTTTTTCTGAAAATAAAAATGAACTGCTTTATCCCACCCACTCAGGTATCTCATATAGAAATTAGCCAGTTTGTGGAAATCGAATTTTTCCACCACAATCCCTAATTTCTAAGCTGCTACAGTTACAATTGTTGTAAATTACATTGCATTATAGTGCTTGGTATATTTTGGAAAGATCAAAAGGATAACTAAACAAACCTTTCATATAATTTTAATAGATCCTCTATAATTTAAAAAGCGTTAGGCTATTATTAAGTCTGTATTTCTGCATTGCTGTGAATGTCTTCTATACAAATTAAACGATTTCGTAAAAATCTCAGTGGAAAACTGTAAGTTATAAGTAGGATGGTAATAGCTAAGTTCTGTAAATTACGATGTTGGTTCTTTTAATATGCGTTTATTTACAGGATTGTCATGCTCTTTATGCCTACTCCAACTTTTTTGCAGCAGCCCAAAACGACGATGTCTAAAAATATTGGCAAAAATCAACTCATCTGAATGAAATTCTATAGTAGTTTGTTTGTTTTGTCAATTGAACTTTGTAACGTCTGTGTGAAATTCTATGGTAGCTTGTTTTGTCAATTGAACTTTGTAAGTATGAAGAAGCAGAACTAACAGGCAAATGTCCTGCATACAACTTCTCGAAATACCGTATTTCTGACCACAAGGCTGAATTGATGCTTCTGGATTCTCAGCATCACTTTCATCATGTTTTTCATGTTTAGTATTGAAAACTGTGAACTGAGGTTACCAAGCCTTCATTATATTTAAAATATTGCTCAACAGTGAAGGCTTATTGTGCTTTCATGCAGCATCACATTTTTAATAACCTTCCATTGTCAGCTGTCACGCAAATGTCATTTTGCCGCCAACATGGCACAGAATTGCTTAAATTCTGATGCAGTTAAAATTAACTTACTTGCTATACAAGTCAAATGCATACATCAAAACCGCAATAACAACAGAGAAACATTAATAATTCAGACGCTGCATCCATACAATGAGGTCACCATACAACAAAGAAGTCCTTTTTAATGAACTTTAGCAGAACAAAATAAAGATTTCTATTTTTCGGTGAGCCATGTTGGATTTTGTCTTTGTTGCAAAAATTTGTATTAGTGAAAGTTTTTCAATTAATCATGGCAGAAAATTATACAAAGTTATCTATTTAGTGGTTTCAAAACCGTCGATCTGTCAAGGCTGCCAGCTGTTAAATACCAGCCATCTGAAGTGTTATTTCTTTAGTGAAATGTTTGCCATTTACGATTATGGATTGTTTTACAACCGAGGGATGCGTAAAAATATTTAAAACTTACTACAAAATTGGAGATTCAAACGTGGGCGTTTTTCATACATTAAGAGTTGATTATGATCGCCATAATCGACCAGCCGTGCAAGGAATTGACAAGATTATAAAGAAATTTGAAGAGAGCGTTACAGATGTGGTCAGTGTGTATTGCATCATTACAATGCTCGCAGTGCCGAAAATATCGCTTTTGTTACTGAAAGTGTGACCGTTAATCCACATTTAAATTCAAAGCGATAGGGGTGTCTGGTAACGAATTTTTTTTTTTGCCTGCAATTGAAGATTATGAACAGAATATGTGGTTTCAACAAAACAGTGCCACGAGCCACACAAAAAGACCGATTTTATCTTTATTGCATGAGAAGTTTCTAGAAGACGCAATTTCAAGTTTTGGCGACGTAGGCTGGCCACCAAAATCATGGGATTTGAGACCGTTCAACACTTTTTTGTAAGGCTAGATGAAAAACCGTGTTTATGCGGATAATCCCCAAATATTGAAGCATTTAAAAACCAACATTCTTCAAGTTATCGCTGAGATACCGTCCGAAATGCACTTCAAAAGTTTCCACTGCTGCAGGCGACCGTGGAGGCCAATCAACATCACCATTTCTTGAAATAACTTGTTGTGGAAAGAGGTCTCACAGTAATTCCATTGTAATCCTAGCTGTATGCGATGTAGCACCGTCTTGTTGATACCACATGTTAATCAAACCCAAAGCATGCAGTTGTGGTGTTAAAAAGTTTTTAATCATATCACTATATCGCTTTCCTTCGAGAGTTACCGCTACGCCGTTTTCAGTTTAAAAAAAGTAACGTCCAATGATTCCCCCTGACCAAATTGCACACCAGACTGTCACTTTTAATGGATGCAAAGGTGACTAATTGCCCAGAACCTACTATGATTATTCACATATCCATTCAAATGAAAACGTACCTCGTCACTCATTATGATTTTTTCATGAAAATCGGGGTTGTCGTGGGCGAGCTGTAACATCCTATTGGCATATGTACGGCGGCGTAGATGGTCTTGTGGAAGAAGCTCTTGTGTCAACTGCATCTTAAATGGAAACAAATGCATATCCTTGTGCAAAATTGTGGCTAAAGTTATTCTTTGAAGACCAAGCTCCTGAGCACGGCGCACACTGGGGCCAAGGCGGAAAAAATTTGATTATCGAAAGCGCTGATATCGATTATCTAATTTGTGATTCTCACTCTATTACAGCTGCAGGATCAAGGAACAACAGGATTTTTTTTCACTGTTTCAAGGGTATTCCCATTAATTGAGGCCAACTGTCAGAATAATGGAAGTTTGACCAAATTACACTCTACTATAACTAAGTGCATATAATTGTGAAAGAGGGAGAAAAAAATTGTCAAATTTTTTCCCTGCTCTACGATGGTAAACCACACATGAGTCAAACTGGGCAAAAAAAAAGAAAATATTAGAGCGCTTTACAACGTTATAAGTTACGAATTTCAAATGAGAGTTGAGAACAGCTATGGTTACGAACAAAGTTCCAGCTTCCTCCGAGATGTTGATGGTCACTTTTCAAACTAGATGAGTTAAAGTGAAGATTAGAATAAAAATCATCTGCCTTTATCTGCCTATCCGATCATAACACCGCAATGAAAAGGATGGATTAGAGTACGCGTTTGTTTGTTGCACTATTTTGTTTACCCAGTTGGCTCATATAATACATGTCCACACTTCAAAACACTTTTCCATGATTGCGGTCGCGGGCACAAGTGCTATAACGGGAGTCGACGAAACTCTAATCCACCGAATCGCTACCATACTGGAAGTCATAAACAGCAATGCAATGATCGACCCAGAAAAATTCAGGCTGTTCTCAAAAGAAACAGCAGAGATGGCAATTGAGAAGTATTCATGGTACTACATGCCATCCACGGTGCATAAGATTTTGATCCATGGTGCTGACATAGTGCAGAACTCAATTCTCCCCTCGGAATATTATAGGAAGAGGCCCAAGAAAGTAGGAACAAAGACTGCAAGGCATTCAGGGTCAGAAACTCGCGGAAAATGTCTCGTATATCAGCCAGCAAAGACGTGTTCCACAGGCTACTGGAGACATCGGATCGTTTAATCACGAGCATGAGACCCGAACCAAAGAAAAAACACCTGGAAATCAGTGACGCAGCTAAGGAACTGTTAATATATGTAAGTTTCTTGAACTTAAAATCGTATCTTTTCAATTTGAACAACATTTGACTTTGAATATTTTAATATTTACAAATTGTTCGGTCTTATGCTTCCTTGATTTAGGTACTGTACACATTATTTAAATTATATATACACTCTAAATTCTTGTTACAACTTGTTTTGATAAGGACAAAAATTTCGAAAATTTTTACTGTGCCAATAGGCTTTTATTTCCTCATTAGTTCATCAATTTTCTTCAAAATGTATATAAACATTGTTGAACTTAATATATTTTTTGTTCTGAGTCGAATAATACTGGCCCCAGGTTTCTATGTTAACTCGTTCTTGAGATATTGATTTTTTCCGCTTTTCAGCAGATCGGCCCCACCGTGCGGCGTCGAACTGAGGTTGATGGATTGTTTTGAACACTTTCCAGAGCAGTAGTAATATTTTCAGCCGACTTGCAGTACGTTATGGTCCATGCTTGGGTCTACCAGCTGCAGAACCTGATTCTTCGAAATCATTCACTACACGATAAATAGTGCGTCTTGTTGGCACGTTGTTTCTCCCAAAAATTTCACTTAACTTTCTCATAGTCACAGTAATCGATGATTGATTTTGATGAAATCAAATGAAAAATTAGCGATGAAAACACGTTAGTTTATCGAACATTTTACCATAATAAATTTGCCACGTCTCTACTTCACGACTGCCAATAATGAACTGTAAATACTATTGTTTACCAAAATAGCGGCAAAACAAAGTAGTATACCTTCCCGACGGACAGCCTGTATTTCTTACGTAATAGCAAGGTTCCAGCATTATAATGAAATAAATGTTCCATCGAAATCAAAGCTTTATGTGTGTTGTATTTAACTTTACTTTTGAAACTGAAAAATGGAACAAAACTATTTAAAAATCTTGTAAAATAATAATTTTCTCTTTGAATCTGAATTCCAGCCTAAACATCCAATTACTTTCTCATTACGCACCAAATTAAATTCTATTGTCTGTAAATTCATACAGATTCTTTTTATTACGTTTTCTTTCTAATTCTATTAAGTGCTTCAGCATTTAAAACTATTTCGGCCAGTACCAATTTGCTTAATTTATTACCCCTTCTTATGTGCCCCTCTCCTTTTAACGTAAAGTATTTAATTTATAAATCAAAATTTTCCATAGACCAGAATTGCTCAAATAAAAATGTCAAAGGCAGAGCTGATCCCTTCGTGTACGGTGGCTTCATTATCGTCCTAATGATGATGAAGAAGTGGTTTGTAATGATAATGAAGTTGATGCTAAATTATAATAGAATTGGTAATGTCTTGTGCTAATGCTGGCGCTGGCGTCTGTTAATTTGATTTTGACGTTAAATCTCCTTTCACATTCATGCCCTGCCAGTTGTTCGCTTTCGCAACGTTCTGTCATTAATTTCAATTTTTCATTATTTAGGATGGAATAAAAACCGGCACTGAAGAAAAGTACAGGCAACAGCAAATGACCCTTTCCTCGGGCGAGAAAACCGCACCTAACCAACAA
>JAHXMU010023983.1:0-10052 GCA_019455685.1 Philornis downsi | reverse complement strand
GAGTCACAAAACTGTCTAAGTATTTTTTTGAATATGAGATCTTATCGTACTAACACCACCTAAAGTAACTTCATAGCATTTATACAATGCGAGATACAAATTACTAAAGCCATCTATTGTACAAATAATGGATTTCTTTTTCTTGTCTTTCACGAAGAAACCCATTACTGGGAAGCCTCAAAAGATGAAGCTGTGTGTTGATGTGGTATTCGCATGCAGTCAGGAAGGTGGGAGAAAGTGATGGCTAGCGATTGACGAAATTTTGAATAACAGACAATATACTGTTTTTTTCGCAATAAATTATCAATTTGCACCAAAAAAAAAAAAAAAAAAAATATTGAGGAGGTGTTTGTACTCCCAACGTGAATCGGTGCCCCTAGTAAGGCTAAATTGGAATTGGATCGTGTAAACGATTCAAAAAGTTTTATTATTATATAAAAACAATATTCAAAAACATATGAGAAATGCAGAATTTGTTTTATTTTTATAGTCATTGAACTAATATTTATAAAATTATATTATAATCCAAATTGTTATTTCCTCCTTATTTTTCGCAGTGCCAGAGACCTTTATCGTAGTAGAAAAGTGCTTGTTTACAGAAAGTCTTTGTTTCAAAGACATTTTTCGTTTTTATCTCGAAAAATATCTGTGTCGAAGACCTTTCTCGTTTAGTTCCTGTACGATAGAATTGTTTCGTTTAGAAAAAGTCCCTGTACCAGAAATGTTTTTCAACCAAAAATAGTCTCTGCGTCAGAGTCCTGGAAAAAGTGTATCAGTGGCCTCTCTAAAATTGATAAAATTTATATATTGAAGATCTTTTTGACAGAAAAAGAATCTGTATATCGGATTCTGTTTTCGTACTGATATATTTTTTGTCCTAAACAACTAATCTCAGCCCACAAACAATCTCTTTGGGCCCACTGTTCCGCATAACGCAATATTTACGTGTGAGGAAAAGCCTAGTTAACAAGTGACCCAAAAAAAAAATGGCATAACGTAAAACAACAAACAGCAAAATATAATCACAGGACTATATTTCAGAACAAAAACGAAACGTAATGTAAGCTCTACACTGCGGTCTATGCCATATAGTCTATGAGCGTGAGACTTGTATGTTATTTTATTTTTTCCTATTGTGGTAGGATCCCCTAATTGAACTAATGTGAACCTTAGCGACTTGCTAAGGATTCCCCGCACATCCATTGTGTGGTATTTTATAACAAATTAACAAAATAATGTTCCTTATGAGGATAATACAAACACAGCAAATAATGTCCTTAAGTAGAAAAAAACAACAACACGAGGAAGAAAATGCTAACAGAAGTTCTCCTAGCTGAATAATTTCAAACTTGGAAATCTATTTTAAACATGCAAATCTCTAGGGAAGTTTTCACCTATGGTTGTTGTTGGTTTTGCTCCAAATGGCCTAAATAATTGAAAAGCGTATGCGTGCGTCCCGGGCCTGTTGACACCATCAAGTGCGGTGGGGTTGATGGATAATTGAAAGTGTTTTAGTAGTTTCTCAGGAAGCGCCATTAGCTTGCTTTGGTTCGCAACATGGCTTCCTTATACGAGGTATTCCATTATAAGTTCAATTAAATAACAACCCCCGTGCACAGCATCCCTGTCTTGGGATGCTGAATAAGGGATGACAAGATATATGTGTGCCACTTTAAGAGGGCAGGTGTCTAAGCATGCGCCAGATTTTAAGGGATCGGCAGCCCAGGAATTTAAAATAATGTTAATTCTCCTACGAAATTCAGACCAAATCAATTAGATACCAGCATTTTCTAATTGAAATTTAACATTTTCATTTGAATATCAGAAAATATGCGCTTGATTGCGGCATTTTCGTTTGCCAATCAATTGGAGCTAAAAAATGTGACTCGGAACTTAGGAAATTTGGATAAATGTAGAAAGTTCGAAATTAGAATTAGAAATGTAGAAAAATATAAAATTTTCTTTCGAAATTCAATATAGACAAATGCAGAATTTTCTATGGAAGTTCAGTTCACCAGTTGAATTCAAGAAAACAAAAATTATTTTCATTGAAAACATCAACTACAATTGGCAAGTTCATGCAATTTTAGACAACATCAATAAAAATTCGAAAACGATCAGTTGCAATTCGGAAAACCCAAATATCATCCAAGATAGGATGTGGGTATATTAAGCTTATCATCTACCTAACATTTAGAAATATTCATTTCAGATTTCATAAAGTATACGTTATCGATCGTCGCCAAACTTGAGGTCGATTTAAACACATCTGTGTGTACATGAAAAACATCTCTGAAGTAGAGAATTTTTCCAAACGGAAAGCCGACTCTTACATAGTAATTTTTATTTATAGACGAAAACCGTCTATCACGCATAGAGTTTTTCTAAAAGAAAAATCTCTGGCATAGAGAGTTCTTTTGTAGACGAAAAACGTCAAAGATGTAGAGAATTTTTCTAAACAAGAAACACCTCTGACACAGGCAGTTTTTCTGGGCGATAAACACCCCTGACACAGTTTTTCTAGATGAAAAACGTCTCTGGCACAGAGGATTTTTCTGAACAGAAAACATCTCAAACATACAGAAAGTTTTTCTAAAAGAAAAAAGTTTCTGATACAGCTTTTGCTGGGTGAAAACCGTCACTGGCACAAAGAGGTTTAATGAACAGAAAATATCTCAGACATACAGAAAGGTTTTCTAACCCAAAAAAAGTCTCTGATAGAGCTTTTGCTAGGTAAAAATCTCACTAACACAAAAATCTTTTCTATAAAAAAAAAAAATTTCTATGATACTAAGAGATTTTCTATGCGAAAAATTTCTCCGACACCGAGATATTTTCTATAAGAAAAATTTCTCCGACACCAAGAGATTTTCTACACGAAAAATTTCTCCAACACCAGGAAATTGTTTTGTACAAAAAATTCTTTGACACCGCGAGATTTTCAACACGAAAATCTTCTCTGACACCGCGAGATTTTCAATGCAAAAAACTTCTCTGACACCGCGAGATTTTCTATACGAAAAACTTTTCTGGAATCGAGAGATTTTCTACACGAATTTCTCTGACACCGAGAGAATTGCTATACGAAAAATTTCTCCGACACCGATAGATTTTCTATACGAAAAACTTCACTGACACCGAGAGATTTTTTATACGAAAAATTTCTCCGACACCGAGAGATTTTCTATACGAAAATCTTCTCTGACACCGCGAGATTTTCAATGCGAAAAACTTCTCTGACACCGCGAGATTTTCTATACGAAAAACTTTTCTGGAATTGAGAGATTTTCTACACGAACTTCTCTGACACCGAGAGTTTTTATACGAAAAATTTTTCCGACACCGAGAGATTTTCTATACGAAAGACTTCTCTGGAATTGAGAGATTTTCTATACGAACTTCTCTGAAACCGCGAGATTTTCTATACGAAAAATTTCTCTGGAATTGAGAGATTTTCGATACGAAATTCTCTGACACCTAAAGAGATTTTTTATACAAAAAACTTCTCTGAAATCGAGAGATTTTCTATACAAAGAACTATTCTGACACCGAGAGGTTCTATCCGAAATATTTTTTTTTGGCACCGAGGGGTTTTCCAAATGAAAAGACCTCTGATACCAGTAGTTTTTCTATACAGAAGTGGAGCTGTGCTCTTTCTATACGAAACACGTCTCCAATACTGATAAAAACGATTAACTTTCCTAACGATGAACGTTTTTCTGCGCGAAAACCATCTTTGCTTGGAAAAATGTTCTGTACGAAAACATCTGACACAGATTTTTGTATTTTCCAGAATTTTGTTAGCTGTGAATATCCTTGATATTTTTTATTTGAGCAGAAGTGTGAAATTTTATTCAAATTTTCAATTATCTGCAAGTTATCCTTTTACAGGGCTTCTGCCGTTTTTAATTTCCATGTTTTTTTCGTAATTCCAGATTATGTGGATAAGGAATATGTATGGGCATAACATTCTTTTGCCAGAATTTTATATTTTTTTTTTTAAATTGGGATTTGTATGGTGAAATGCACCTCAGAATTTCAAAAATCTTGAAATCTTTGAACATTCCTTATATTTTTTCATAATTTCCGATTTTGTAAATATAAAAGAGAACATTTTTGCCAGCATGTCAGAAGTCAGTTTAAATAACATTTCATTGAAGCCAAAAGAAAGCTAATAATATTGAAAGGAAACTAATATTCCATATTTCTTGTCAGACGATGATGGTATTGCTATTAGAATGTTAACTACAGATCGTTAATAACCAGTTTCAAAATTGGATGATATGGATTTTCTGCATTAGCGATACTCGAGTGGTTTTATCAAGCAGAGAGAGCCAGATCATGCGATTTAAACATTTACTGTGGGGTTTCCTTGAGCTAATATGCTAATAAACCACAAATTACTGGTATTTTTAAAGTCAAATTTAACCTGATCTACGCACCAGAGTTATTGGAAATTCTCGGTTGGGCGTCTCGGTTGAAAGCCACTCACCGAAGCAGCGGCGGTCATTTGAATGAGTCGTATTCCACACATAATGTCATTGATAGGCCTTTCAAATAAAACAAATAAGTTCTTTGATATTTCACACTCAATTTGATGTATTCAGTTTTCCATTAGAAAATTGTTAAACTATTATATTTTCCCCCCATTTTTGGAGTTATATTTCCAAAAGTTGTACTTTCCATAGTGGTGGTTATCGATGTTTCAAGGACTTTATGTCCTTATAAGATTGTAGACCAAATTTTAAAAAATAATAAATATTTTGTTTGTCGTTTGTATAATGGAGGGCTCTCCTCCTGTAAGGACAGCGGGGGAAATCTAGTCACAGATACGCAGAATTTGCTGCTTTTGTAAGTTTTTGGTTCTGGAAGGCAGCACAAGGGAGGAAATCACTTCAATTATGGATGATGTCATAAATTGCCCAGCTCCGAGCCAAACAGGGATCAGAACAGCAGTATTGCGGCTTAAGAACAACAAAGCTGCGGACTTTAATGACCTGCCAGCAGAGCTGTTTAAAACTGGTGGTGATGAGCTGATAAACAGCCTGCATTAGGTCATAAATACGGCTTAGCTCGAGGAAAACATGCTCGATGATTGGAATTTGAGTGTACTGTGTCCTGTGTTTAAAAAAGGCGATCCAAGTGTTTGTAAAAACTGGCGCGGTATCAGTCTTTTACCCATTGTTTATAAGGTGACAGGTGTGATATGTGAGAGACTAAAATCGATTCTAACTGACTTGATTGGACCTTATCAGTGTGGCTTTAGACCTTGTAAATCAACAACTGACCAGATATTCACAGTACGACAAATTCTGAAGAAGACCCAAGAAAAACAAATCGACACGTACCATATTTTCGTCGTTTATAAATAACCCGATACGGCAAAAACTGTATGAGGCCATGTCCGAGTTTGGAATTCCTACGAAGCTTACACGACTTCGTAGGATGACGTTGACTGGCATGAAGTCTTCAGTAAAGATAGGCAAAGATCTAAGTGGAACTTTTTACGCTAAACGAGGATTTAGGCAGGGCAGCAGTCTATCGTGCTACCTCTTCAACATACTGTTGGAGATAATTATGAGGAAAGCTGCAGTTAACACGACTGACACCATCTTTAATAAAAGCCATATGTTACTCGTACATGCAGATAACATAGCCGTTATTGGCCGAAAACTGCGAAATGTTACTGCAGCCTTCTCAAGCATCGAGAAGAAAGCAGCGAAAATCGGTCTGATGGTAAACGAAGACAAAACCAAGTTATTGGTTTCAACGAACAAAGGCTCTGTCTACTCGTTTAGGACGCTGTGTGAACGTTGCCAACAATAATTTTGAAGTGGTAGAAGAATTCATGTGCCTTGGTTCCGCTGTAAACATAACGAATGATGTCAGCATGGTGATAAAGAGGAGAGTATCGCTTGCTAAACAGATGTTAGCAATGATTGAAGCAAGCGATTCAATTATAAAGCCCTCTTTCAACAAACAAAAATGCGATTGTACCAGACGTTGGTTCTACCTGTCTTGTTATATGGCGCAGAATCCTAGGTTATGACGCAAGTAGCAGTTTTCGAGAGGGAAATAATGCGGAAAATATAAGGACCCATCATCGTTAACGGAGAGTATCGGCGTCGCATGAACAATAAGCTGTATGAGCTATATGCCGACATCGATGTGGTCAAACGCATTAACATACAGCGATTGCGTTGGCTGGGTCATGTTGTGCGAATGAACCCAAATACTCCCGCATGGAAAGTTTTCAACAACGAACTCGATGGAAGGCGCAGAAGAGGGCGACCGAAACCCCGCTGGAAGAACCAGGCTTTTCAAGTACTATCGAAACTTGGTTTGACAAATTGGAGGAGAAGCGCAGAAGATCGAAGCGTTTGAAATTATATTCTACGGGCGGCGTATAATAGATAAGCATGTCTATTCCAGTCGCCACCTAAGCAGATATTGGAGTTTGATTTTTTGGGATTTTAGATAAAATTCCAAATATTCATCTTAATATATTATCGATGTTTTATTTGAAAATAAAGTTGTGCACTTGTTTCAGGATTTTGGAAGGTCGTATATTTTATTTGTTGTATACTTGGTGCGCATTCATTTAACATTTTTACATATCTGTAATTAAGTTGTTATGCAACTTGCATCAAATTCAGTAATCTAGCTTTATTTGATGTTAAATATTTCTAAAAGTGGGCTAACTTCACGTCGCTCTAGAACCGTAATATTTCCCTTCAGATTTGAAGAAACTTACAAACATTTTGAAAATATTTGGGATGAACATTTTCTGTTCTCTATTCATCAGCTCTTCCGTGCCAACACACCATACTAATCTTGTTCGCTTTTCATTGAGATTTTGCATTTTCCATTATTATTGATTATACTGTCAACAAACTTTGGAAAACTATATGCATGTCACACAACCTTAAAGCTCTCGTGTTGTTTTATGAATGACTCTTGTTGAAATTCAATATTTTTTTTGTACGCTATCCTTGTTTGTTTTCAAGCTAAGAGCCAAGGAAACCTTACTACTACTAAAACGCTACTTACTATTATTGCTGCAGATAGTATAAATGACAGCGACAGCGATACAACAACAGCCCAATGTTTTGCTTCCATCCATAGATAAATAGTTTGTCGGTTACTAAGAAGAATAGGAAATCGTTTTGGTTGGGAAAAGGAAAAACAAAACATAAACTTTGTCAAGCAGCCGCCAAGTGCAATAGTCGAGGGGGGGAAAACAACATACAAGTGCAGTATTTTCACTACGGGCATTTCCCGAGGACAGCAACGACATGTCAACAAACATTTGTACTGCTCTTCACAAAAAGGACTTCTGTGCTTTCATAATGTCTCTCCAATATATATATATATATACATATACGAGTATGTGTATAAAAATGTATGTTCGATATTAAAGTGTACACATAGAAGTATTTAGTTGATATTTATATTCTTATACTTATAGGTATATTCGTATGTATGTGTATTTACATTACACTCGATTACCACTACTGGGAGTCTTGGCAAAGGGTAAGCAAACACTTGGTAAAGGGTGTGAAAAATTGAAATTAAATAGGACAGGCATGCAAATATCTGTGTAGCATACATAGAAACACAGGATGTTTGTTGTTTTTTTTTTCTTTCGTCAAATATGTCTGTATGGATTTAAGGAACACCAGGGGGGAACTAAACGTCATTGTAAGTGCCTTGTAGTTGGCATAGTGGTAGGTAAAGGGCATACTTGGAGAGAGATGATAGAAAACAGATAACAGTCAAACATACAAACATAGCAAAAATATACATTTTTACGAGAACGGTCCCTAAACTAGCCGACCCTAACGTATTGATTGTGCCAGCAGTTTCAAAAAAATATTTTGGTCAAAAGTGGTAACCTTATAAAATATATGTTTTAAGTTTCAAGTCACCACTTTGTTTAGTATTAGTTTATTTGAGCCATTAAAAGTAAACGATCTTAGTGAATCTGTAAGCACGGATAATTCAATATTTCCACTTGAAAGGTCTCAGTCCAACCGATATTAAAGTCGAGCTAGATTCCACTCTGAGGGAGTCTGCTTTTTCGTTCACGACTGTAAAATATTGGATAGCAGAACTTAAACGAGGCCGTACGAGCTGCCAAAACGAACACCATAGTGGTCGACCAATTAAGATGTCCTCGCCAGACACGGCTAAGAAAATCCACAAAATGGTATTGGTTGATCGTCAGCTAAAGGTGCGTGAACTAGCTGAAATGATAGATATTTCAAAAACTGCTATACATCGTATACTGACCGAAGATTTGAAAATGAAAAGAATTTGAAAAAGAAATGATAGGCATTTCAAACAGTGCTAGACATCGTATACTGACCGAAGATTTGAAAATGAGAAAGCTGTGCGCAAGATGGATGCCGCGTTTGCTTGCAGTAGAGCAAAAACAGCGTCGTGAAGATGTTTCCGAATTTTTGCGCCGATTTGTAACCATGGATGAGACATAGGTCCACCATTTCACATCTTAGACAAAGGAACAGTCAAAGCATTGGACTTTTTTTTCTGCTTTTTTCATCTGCAAACTGTGCGCATGATGGATGGATGCCGCGCTTGCTTTCAAATAGAGTAAAAACAGCGTCGTGAAGATGTATCAGTAGAGTTTTTGGTGATGTTTCATCATAATGAAGCCGAATTTTTCCGTCGATTTATAACTATGGATGAGACATGAGAAGGCGGGATGGTTCCATCTGTAGACAAGGTCATGGCGTATGTTTTTGGAGATGCGCATTGGATAATTTTTGTTGATTATCTTCAGAAAGGAAAACCCATTAACGGTGAATATTTTGCTAATTTATTGTAGCGTGTAGGTGATGAAATTATGAAGAAAGGCCGCATTTGTCGAAAAAGAGTGTTGTTCCATCAAGACAATGCTTCAGTTCATGCAATCACTATTGCGATGTTTAAAATTAGTGAATTAAAGTTAAATTAAAGTTCGAATTGTTTCATCGCGCACCTTATTTGCCAGATTTGGCTCTCTCGGACTATTTTATATTTCCACACTTGAAAAAATTGCTCAGTGGTAAAAAATTTGCCAACAACTAAGTGGTGGAGTCTGCGGTTGATGGCTATTTTAAGGAGTTTGACAGTTTTTACTATAAACTGGGAATGAAAGGTATTGAATATTGAGCATCGCTTGAAAAAGTGTATAGAGCTAAATAGAAATTATGTTGGACAATTTTTTCCAACTTACTTGTTGTGTTTTCTTTCTTTGGTCGGCCAGTTTTTGGACCGCCCTTGTAAATGCAAATCCAAATATTTTAGGGTTATTCATTTGTGTGACAGTTTACATATATATTCGTTCATATTTCGAGTAAGAAGCAATCGAGGCACATGTATGTTGATTATATATCTTCACCATATACTCGTACAATAATTTTTTTGTTCCAAAATAATTGTTGAAATATGTAGTTTTGGATTTTTTTAACAAAGATTTCAAAAGAAAAATTATTTTGAAGATTTTGCACATTTTGAATAATTTAATAATAAATTTATATTTAACTTTGTTCAAAGTTTTAGTTTAGGTTTAGCTCGTGGCTTTAACATTTATCTTTTTGTTTTGAGTAAATGAATTGAAGCTGATATCACCAAAAAGATGTGAGTGGAATAGTTTAATTAGGAAACATTAAGTGGAAAACAAATCGGAATTATGGATTATTATGTTTTCACTTATGGCAATGTATTTACCACTTTATGGTGAGATGGAAATTCTGATTTCTTTGCTAACTTTCTATAATTTGGTACACAACAATTTGTCTCTGAATCAAAAAGTGTCATAAATTTGTAATCGACTGTCAAACGATTTAATACAGATATTCATAAATTTAAAATATATTTCAGTTTTATTTTCAATCAAGATTTGGAATCAATTCAAAATTCCAAAACATTCAAAAACAAAGGAATGGCAAATTAAAAGTGTAGATCGTTTTAGATGGAGATGTAAATTTAACAATGGAATATGGTGGAGATATATCTGCGGTCACAAGGAAAAATAATTTAAATAGAGT